>JBAIZL010000003.1:117036569-117224069 GCA_036971475.1 Prosapia bicincta
TCCACGATCATGTCCAACTGTACCGCCATATTGCGGGGCCAATATACCCTTAGGCCACTGCTGAGATCTTTGTCTATGACAGGTAGATCTACATATCCTCGATCATGTCCAACTGTACCGTCATCTTGCGGGGCCTAATACACCGTTCCGTCACTACTAAAATTTTTACTCATGACATATATACCTCCATATCATGTCTACCTGTACCGCCATACTGGGGGGTCTGGTACAACCTTAGGCCACTGCTGAGATCGTTGCCTATAACAGGTAGACCTACATATCCTCGATCATGTCCAACTGTACCGCCATATTGCGGGGCCAAAATACCCTTAGGCCACTGCTGAGATCTTTGTCTATGACAGGTAGACCTACATATCTTCGATCATGTCCAACTGTACCGTCATATTGCGGGGCCTAATACACCGTTCCGTCACTACTAAAATTTTTACTCATGACATATATACCTCCATATCATGTCTACCTGTACCGCCATACTGGGGGGTCTGGTACAACCTTAGGCCACTGCTGAGATCGTTGCCTATAACAGGTAGACCTACATATCCTCGATCATGTCCAACTGTACCGCCATATTGCGGGGCCTAATACACCGTTCCGTCACTACTAAAATTTTTACTCATGACATATATACCTCCATATCATGTCTACCTGTACCGCCATACTGGGGGGTCTGGTACAACCTTAGGCCACTGCTGAGATCGTTGCCTATAACAGGTAGACCTACATATCCTCGATCATGTCCAACTGTACCGCCATATTGCGGGGCCAAAATACCCTTAGGCCACTGCTGAGATCTTTGTCTATGACAGGTAGACCTACATATCCTCGATCATGTCCAACTGTACCGCCATATTGCGGGGCCAATATACCCTTAGGCCACTGCTGAGATCTTTGCCTATGACAGGTAGACCTACATATCTTCGATCATGTCCAACTGTACCGCCATCTTGGGGAGCATAATACACCCTTAGGCCACTGCTGAGATCTTTGTCTATAACAGGTAGACCTACATATCCTCGATCATGTCCAACTGTACCGCCATATTGCGGAGCATAATACACCCTTAGGCCACTGCTGAGATCTTTGTCTATGACAGGTAGACCTACATATCTTCGATCATGTCCAACTGTACCGCCATATTGCGGAGCATAATACACCCTTAGGCCACTGCTGAGATCTTTGTCTATAACAGGTAGACCTACATATCCTCGATCATGTCCAACTGTACCGCCATCTTGGGGAGCCTAATACACCCTTAGGCCACTGCTGAGATCTTTGTCTATGACAGGTAGACCTACATATCTTCGATCATGTCCAACTGTACCGCCATATTGCGGAGCATAATACACCCTTAGGCCACTGCTGAGATCTTTGTCTATAACAGGTAGACCTACATATCCTCGATCATGTCCAACTGTACCGCCATCTTGGGGAGCCTAATACACCCTTAGGCCACTGCTGAGATCTTTGTCTATAACAGGTAGACCTACATATCCTCGATCATGTCCAACTGTACCGCCATATTGTAGAGCCTAATTCAGCGTTCGGTCACTACTAAAATTTTTACTCATGACATATATAGGCCTACCTCCATATCATGTCCAACTGTACCGCCATATTGTGGGGCCTAATACACCCTTAGGCCACTGCTGAGATCTTTGTCTATAACAGGTAGACCTACATATCCTCGATCATGTCCAACTGTACCGCCATCTTGGGGAGCCTAATACACCCTTAGGCCACTGCTGAGATCTTTGTCTATAACAGGTAGACCTACATATCCTCGATCATGTCCAACTGTACCGCCATATTGTAGAGCCTAATTCAGCGTTCGGTCACTACTAAAATTTTTACTCATGACATATATAGGCCTACCTCCATATCATGTCCAACTGTACCGCCATATTGTGGGGCCTAATACACCCTTAGGCCACTGCTGAGATCTTTGTCTATAACAGGTAGGCTTACGTATCCATGATCGTGTCTACCTATACCGCCATCTTGGGGAGCCTAATACACCCTTAGGCCACTGCTGAGATCTTTGTCTATAACAGGTAGACCTACATATCCTCGATCATGTCCAACTGTACCGCCATCTTGGGGAGCCTAATACACCCTTAGGCCACTGCTGAGATCTTTGTCTATAACAGGTAGGCTTACGTATCCATGATCGTGTCTACCTATACCGCCATCTTGGGGAGCCTAATACACCCTTAGGCCACTGCTGAGATCTTTGTCTATAACAGGTAGACCTACATATCTTCGATCATGTCCAACTGTACCGCCATCTTGGGGAGCCTAATACACCCTTAGGCCACTGCTGAGATCTTTGTCTATAACAGGTAGACCTACATATCCTCGATCATGTCCAACTGTACCGCCATATTGTAGAGCCTAATTCAGCGTTCGGTCACTACTAAAATTTTTACTCATGACATATATAGGCCTACCTCCATATCATGTCCAACTGTACCGCCATATTGTGGGGCCTAATACACCCTTAGGCCACTGCTGAGATCTTTGTCTATGACAGGTAGACCTACATATCTTCGATCATGTCCACCTGTACCGCCATATTGTAGAGCCTAATTCAGCGTTCGGTCACTACTAAAATTTTTACTCATGACATATATAGGCCTACCTCCATATCATGTCCAACTGTACCGCCATATTGTGGGGCCTAATACACCCTTAGGCCACTGCTGAGATCTTTGCCTATGACAGGTAGGCTTACGTATCCATGATCGTGTCTACCTATACCGCCATCTTGGGGAGCCTAATGCACCTTCAAGTACGACTGAGAATTTTGCAAATGACAGGTAGACCTACATATCCTCGATCATGTCCACCTGTACCGCCATATTGTGGGGCCTAATACACCCTTCGGCCACTTCTGAGATTTTTACTCATGACAATTAGGCATACGTATCTTTGATCATGTCCACCTATACCGCCATTTTGGAAGGGGGCTAATACAACCTTCAGCCACTACTGAAGTTTTTACTTATGACAATTAGGAATACGTATTGTTGATCATGTACACCTGTGCCGCCATCTTTGGGGTCTAATATAACCTTAGGCCACTGCTGAGATCTTTACCTATGACATGTAATCTTACGTATCCATGATCATGTCCACCTGTACCGCCATACTGGGGGGCCTAATACACCCTTAGACCACTGCTGAGATCTTTGCCTATGACATGTAATCTTACGTATCCATAATCATGTCTACCTGTAACAACCATCTTGAGGGGCCTAATATACCCTTAGGCCACTGCTGAGATCTTTATCTATGATAGATAGGCTTACGTATTCATGATCATGTCCACCTGTACCGCCATACTGGAGGGCCTAATAGGCTCTTAGACCACTGCTGAGATCTTTGCCTATGACAGGTAGGCCTACGTATCCATGAACATGTCCACCTGTACCACCATCTTGGGGGGCCTAATACATCTTCAGGCATTTCTGACATTTTTGCCCATGACAGGTAGATCTACATATCCTTGTTCATGTCCATCTGTACCGCCATTTTAGAATGGGGGGCCTAAGTCCCTCTTCTAAGATTTTTACTTATGACAATTAGGAATACGTATCTTTGATCATGTCCACCTGTACCGCCATATTGTATAGCCTAATTTAGCGTTCGGTCACTACTAAAATTTTTACTCATGACATATATAGGCCTACCTCCATATCATGTCTACCTGTACGGAAATATTGCGGGGCCTAATACACCCTTACGCCACTGCTGAGATCTTTGCCTATAACAGGTAGACCTACATATCCTCGATCATGTCCAACAGTACCGCCATATTGCGGGGCCTTATACACCCTTAGGCCATTGCTGAGATCTTTGCCTATAACAGGTAGAACTACATATCCTCGATCATGTCCAACTGTACCGCCATATTGCGGGGCCTAATACACCCTTAGGCCACTGCTGAGATCTTTGCCTATAACAGGTAGACCTACATACCCTCGATCATGTCCAACTGTACCGCCATATTGCGGGGCCTAATACACCCTTAGGCCACTGCTGAGATCGTTGCCTATAAACGGTAGACATACATATCCTCGATCATGTCCAACAGTACCGCCATATTGCGGGGCCTTATACACCCTTAGGCCATTGCTGAGATCTTTGCCTATAACAGGTAGAACTACATATCCTCGATCATGTCCAACAGTACCGCCATATTGCGGGGCCTTATACACCCTTAGGCCATTGCTGAGATCTTTGCCTATAACAGGTAGAACTACATACCCTCGATCATGTCCAACAGTACCGCCATATTGCGGGGCCTTATACACCCTTAGGCCACTGCTGAGATCGTTGCCTATAACAGGTAGACCTACATACCCTCGATCATGTCCAACAGTACCGCCATATTGCGGGGCCTTATACACCCTTAGGCCATTGCTGAGATCTTTGCCTATAACAGGTAGAACTACATACCCTCGATCATGTCCAACAGTACCGCCATATTGCGGGGCCTTATACACCCTTAGGCCACTGCTGAGATCGTTGCCTATAACAGGTAGACATACATATCCTCGATCATGTCCAACAGTACCGCCATATTGCGGGGCCTAATACACCCTTAGGCCACTGCTGAGATCGTTGCCTATAACAGGTAGACCTACATACCCTCGATCATGTCCAACAGTACCGCCATATTGCGGGGCCTTATACACCCTTAGGCCATTGCTGAGATCTTTGCCTATAACAGGTAGAACTACATATCCTCGATCATGTCCAACTGTACCGCCATATTGCGGGGCCTAATACACCCTTAGGCCACTGCTAAGATCTTCGCCTATAACAGGTAGACCTACATACCCTCGATCATGTCCAACTGTACCGCCATATTGTAGAGCCTAATTTAGCGTTCGGTCACTACTAAAATTTTTACTCATGACATATATAGGCCTACCTCCATATCATGTCTACCTGTACGGAAATATTGCGGGGCCTAATACACCCTTACGCCACTGCTGAGATCTTTGCCTATAACAGGTAGACCTACATATCCTCGATCATGTCCAACAGTACCGCCATATTGCGGGGCCTTATACACCCTTAGGCCATTGCTGAGATCTTTGCCTGTAACAGGTAGAACTACATATCCTCGATCATGTCCAACTGTACCGCCATATTGCGGGGCCTAATACACCCTTAGGCCACTGCTAAGATCTTCGCCTATAACAGGTAGACCTACATACCCTCGATCATGTCCAACTGTACCGCCATATTGCGGGGCCTAATACACCCTTAGGCCACTGCTGAGATCGTTGCCTATAAACGGTAGACATACATATCCTCGATCATGTCCAACAGTACCGCCATATTGCGGGGCCTAATACACCCTTACGCCACTGCTGAGATCGTTGCCTATAAACGGTAGACATACATATCCTCGATCATGTCCAACAGTACCGCCATATTGCGGGGCCTTATACACCCTTAGGCCATTGCTGAGATCTTTGCCTATAACAGGTAGAACTACATATCCTCGATCATGTCCAACTGTACCGCCATATTGCGGGGCCTAATACACCCTTAGGCCACTGCTAAGATCTTCGCCTATAACAGGTAGACCTACATACCCTCGATCATGTCCAACTGTACCGCCATATTGCGGGGCCTAATACACCCTTAGGCCACTGCTGAGATCTTTGCCTATAACAGGTTGACCTACATATCCTCGATCATGTCCAACTGTACCACCATATTGCGGGGCCTAATACACGCTTAGGCCACTTCTGAGATCTTTGCCTATAACAGGTAGACCTACATATCCTCGATCATATCCAACTGTACCAAAAAATTGCGGGGCCTAATATACCCTTAGGCCACTGCTGAGATCTTTGTCTATGACAGGTAGACCTACATATCCTCGATCATATCCAACTGTACCGCCATATTGCGGGGCCTAATACACCGTTAGGCCACTGGTGTGATCTTTGCCTATAACAGGTAGACCTACATATCCTCGATCATATCCAACTATACCGCCATATTGCGGGGACTAATACACCCTTAGGCCACTGCTGAGATCTTTGCCTATTGCAGGTAGACCTACATATCCTCGACTATGTCAAATTGTACCGTCATCTTGGGGGGCCTAATACCCCTTCAGGTTCTTCTGAGATTTTTGCCCATGACAGGTAGATCTACATATCATGTCCACCTGTACCGCCATATTGTGGAGCCTAATACAGCGTTCCTTCACTACCAAAAATTTTTACTCATGACTCATGACATATATAACTCCATATCATGTCTACCTGTACCGCCATACTGCGGGGCCTAATACAACCTTCGGGGACTACTAAGATCTTTGCCTATTGCAGGTAGACCTACATATCCTCGATCATGTCCAACTGTACCGCCATATTGTGGAGCCTAATACAGCGTTCCTTCACTACCAAAAATTTTTACTCATGACTCATGACATATATAACTCCATATCATGTCTACCTGTACCGCCATACTGGGGGGCCTAATACAACCTTAGGCCACTGCTGAGATCTTTGCCTATAACAGGTAAACCTACATATCCTCGATCATGTCCAACTGTACCGCCATATTGTGGGGCCTAATACACCCTTAGGCCACTGCTGAGATCTTTGCCTATTGCAGGTAGACCTACATATCCTCGATCATGTCCAACTGTACCGCCATATTGCGGGTCCTAATACACCCTTAGGCCACTGCTGAGATCTTTGCCTATTGCAGGTAGACCTACATATCTTCGATAATGTCCAACTGTACCGCTACATTGGGGGGCCTAATACACCCTTAGGCCACTGCTGAGATCTTTGCCTATGACAGGTAGGCCTACATATCTTCGATAATGTCCAACTGTACCGCTATATTGGGGGACCTAATACACCCTTAGGCCACTGCTGAGATCTTTGCCTATGACAGGTAGGCTTACGTATCCATTATCGTGTCTACCTATACCGCCATCTTGGGGGGCCTAATACACCTTCAGGTACTTCTGAGATTTTTGCCCATGATTGGTAGATCTACATATCCTTGTTCATGTCCACCTGTACCGCTATTTTAGGGGAGGGGCGAATACACCCTTCAGCTACTACTGAGATTTTTGCCCATGATTGGTAGATCTACATATCCTTGTTCAAGTTCTCCTGTACCGCCATTTTGGGGGCCTAATACATCTTCAGGTACTTCTGAAATTGTTGCCCATGACAGGTAGATCTACATATCCTGGTTCATGTCTACCTATACCGCTATGTTGGAGGGGGGGGGGACTAATACACCCTTCGGCCACTACTGAGATTTTTTGCCCATGACAGGTAGACCTACATATCCTTGTTCATATCCACCTGTACCGCCATCTTGGGGGAAGTCTAATACACTTTCAGGTGCTTCTGAGATTTTTGCCTGTGACAGGTAGATCTACATATCCTGGTTCATGTCTACCTGTACCGCTATCTTGGAGGGGGGGACTAATACACCCTTCGGCCATTACTGAGATTTTTGCCCATGACAGGTAGTCCTACATATCCTTGTTCTGGTCCACTTTTACCGCCATATTGGGGGGGGGGGGCTAATACACTCTTCGGCCACTGTTGTGATCTTTGCCTATGACAGATAGGCTTAGGTAATCTAGATCATGTTCACCTGTATCGCAATATTGGGTGGACCTAATACACAGGTCGGCCACTGCTTAGATTTTTGCCCATGACAAGTAGACCTACATATCCTTGTTCTTGTCCACCTGTACCGCTTTATTGGGGGGTGGGTCTAATACACCCTTCGGCCACTGCTGAGATCTTTGCCTATGACAGGCCTAGGCCTAAGCCTATGATAGGCTTAGGTCTTCTTGATCATGTTCACCTGTTCCGCCATATAGGGGGGCCTATAGGCTATACCTTCGGCCACTACTGAGATGTTTGCAAATGAGATGTAGAAATACATATCCTTGTTCATGTCCACCTGTTCCGCCATTTTGGGTTCTTAATACATATTTCAGCCATTTTTTGAGATTTTTTTTAATGATAGGTAGGTTTAGGTATTTTTGATACTGTCCACCTGTACAGCCATATCGAGGGAGGGAGTCTGATACACCCTTCGGCCACTACTGAGATTTTTGCTCTTGACAAGTTGACCTACATATCCTTGTTCATATGCACTTGTACCGCCATCTTGGGGGGCCTAATACACCTTCAATACTTCTGAGATTTTTGCCCATGCCAGGTAGATCTACCTATCCTTGTTCATGTCCACCTGTACCGTAATATTTGGGGGTAATTTTAAAAATGCATTTAAAAAAACTTTATTCGTAATTAAAGTATTAAGTTAATGCTACACGTAGACGATAAATTTTTCAACTCTTCCTCTGGTGGTCTTGATAAGTAATATTTTTGCGGAATTTTTTTTTTTTTTTTGCCTCTCCTCCCAAGCTACAAAAGCCTTCCCCTCCCCCGTTGATTGAGGCTTAACCTAATTGTATGAGTACTCTCTTGTTTTATACATCCCTCTTGAAGTTTGTAGTCAATTACGTTCGGTGAAACTTATTAATCAAGTTTACATTAGTTTATAACTATCGTAACTTTAAATTTTGTAAATTTTTTTAATATATATTTACAAAATGTAAAGTTCGGATAGTCATAAACTAATGTAAAAGTGATTAACTTTGTACATATTTTCTTTCATTACATAGTATTTAATTTGAAATTTGGAACAAAGAAAAATAATGCTATTAGGTCTGGACTGTCAAACAGAAAATTGTCTCGGCACTTATAAATAAATTCCGGTAATAATTCTATACTAACACATTAACCATTATGATTTATATACCATGTCTTGAATGAATAGACAATATATATTAGCAAAAGAGTAAGTTAACAATTAACAACTTTTAGTTAACAAATGTCTGGTCGCAAGTAATAGCAAAAGTGTAATTTGTATTAGGAAGTGATTAATTATACTGTATTTTTAATTATTAGTCATAAATAAAACTAATTCTCAAATTTTCAAGTCCGATAAATGTTATTGAAAACATCATAGTAGTACTGTCATTTGTTCTACAAATCCATTAATTGCATCGTTAAATAATAATGTCCAATTTTATTAAATATATTATATTGTTAATTCTTTAAAAATATATATATATATATATTTACAGTATCTAAATACAAGTTGCTATAATAAAAGCATTTGCAAGGTATTCGCAGCTCAGACCAGTTTCTATTTACATCTATAAAATGATTTAATTCTAATTTGATTAGAAAAGCATTTACACTCTTCGTTACCGTTTGGCGGATGAATACAAAGTGAATGACGCGTTCGTGGTTCTCCCCACTCCTCGTGACGAACCCAGGAATTTTGACGTGGCTACTACGTATTTGCCTTTCTACCCACTCCGGTTGCAGGAAAGTCGGTGACGAGGAATACGTAACTAAACTGGTAAGTATTCAACTACCGAAGGATAATAACAACCGACGTCTGCATGGTTAGCTCCATCTTTTGGTGATTTATGACTGTCATTTTCATTATTTTTTTAAAAGACATGTTGAAAACCCATTTTATTGTAATAGTCTCAAAGGTAAAATAATGATGGCGTCCAACCAGTGTTAAATTTAGAAATAAGCTAGGCTAATCGTTCTTAGGCTAGGTTGTGTTATAGCTAGGGATTTGCTATTACGTGTAGTATGATAACCGAATTTCAAATATTAAATCTATTTTCGTTAAACAGCTGGTCAACAAAAGTGACTGTAATATAATCCGATTACACATGTTCTTAAATGACCTTGTAAATTTACGTTACCGTAAGGTTAGCTTTTCTTGAGGTTAGGTGTAGTAAAATATGGTTAATACTTAACAAAATTAACTAATGTTTATAGTTTACATTTGTATTTCGATTGGACATAAAGAGAAATTTGAAACCTGTAGTTGATGTTAAACCACCTAACATAGTCTATTTAAAAATACCTATTCTTAATTTAAAAGAGAAAAACATCTTGAAAGCCAAGGTCATTCGATTTACAAAACCTGTCTCATGATAACAGTTTAAATACAATAGCATTCTTGGTGATAGTTTTCCTTTTCGTATATTTAAAAAAAGTTGAAAAGGAAATGGAGAATACTTTGGATATTTATAAACAGTATTGTCTTAGGTTAGTGTTGTTGCATTATAAATAAAACTTGTAAAAAGCTATCAAGTATTTTCTTGTTTAATTATAAATATTAAATTCATCAATACAAGTAAACTGAGAAATGTTTTATTCAAGTATTGAGCTATATCATTTAGTATCCAGAACCTGTTTTATTCATCTTGAATATTTTGTCTTCACAAATTTAATAATTAAAATACTTGTGACTTTATTTAAGCATTCTAATTTAGTTATTATAACCGTGATTTTGTATTTATTGAATGTTACTAGACCAAGTTTACAATGTATTATTTTACTTGAAAGTTACGTTTGTCTAATTTCAAAATATTAAGGGTTTTATATCATCGCAAATGATTTAGAGGTTTTATAAACTGAAAATATGTACATATCAGATGTATTATCAATTATAATCTTACATTTTGTTAAAGTAAGAAAATATAAGTGTTGTACTCGACTTGTTTGTTATCACAAGGAAACACATATTCTTTGTTAAAATATAAAAATAGTTATGGTGGTTATTGTAATCATCTTCATTTGCCTGACTAAATGATAAATAATTACTTAAACAACTAGGTGAAAGTTAGCCTATATGGCAGGTTTTGAAACCGGTAATGTGCTACTCACGTTGGTTAAACTTACTCAAGTTATGCTTTGTTAATAAAATGATGGATATGAAACGTATCAGAATAATGAGTTAACGAGTTTCATTTAGTTCTTTAAATAATTGCTTATGGTTGAAATAGTTTTTTTTTTTTTATCAAAGCCGTACTAAGCAATATGTAACTAAACTAATTTTATTAAAGTAAGGTATTTATTTACCATGTCCACGTTTACGATTTTAGCAAAAAAATTTATACCAGTCGACGCAGAAAGTCATCAGGGATACGAAAAAAATTATTACAACTCTCGGTCATGCCCCAAAAATTAATAATTTTGAAAAATTGTAATTCCCCCATATGTGGTGCTAATAGTGCTAGTAAAAATGCACAATGCTTATAAAACGAATCGAAAACATGTTCTGAAGCTTTTTAGGTAATTATTGTTTGTTATTGCCATGGAAGGCTAATTTTATATACCTATGAAGTAGTCAGTCAGGATAGATTTGGTTATAATTTTATACGTTTAACCAAATGTACACATGTAAGGCTAGAATAGAGATGACGTGTCATCACCTGGCAAAAAGTATTACTTCGCAGAAGTATACATCTAATTAGGTAATCTAATGTATAAAATTACAACCAAATTTTATTCTAATTGAAGACTTTATAGCTATATTTAAATATATGTATAAGTAGTACGGCACGCTGTTGATATGCGAAAGTGGTACTTCTGACTACTCCGAAATTAATTATTTACCCAATTTAAATTTGATAAAATGGTATTTATTTCCCTGAGCGAGAGTTTTTGTTATTTTTTTTGTATCCCTGATGACTTTCTGCTTTGCCCAGTATAATTTTTTTTGCTAAAATCGTACACGTGGCACGGTAAATAAATACCGGAAGTAATATAAAAATATCTGGTAATTGTGAGAATAAGCGGGCACCTACAATATTTTTCAAAATTGTTCAATACCACCAAATAGGACGATATGCACAAGCATTTTTTGTTGTTTTCAAAAGTAATTGTTTTAAATTTCAAGTAGGGTAAAAAATTCAGTCTGTAGGAATAAGTTGTGCATCGGTTGCCGAGTGATACAGTGACGTCACAACTGTAGTTGGTGTTTTAGTAATCTAAACTTTATGAATCAAAAACATGTCCTGAAGCTATATTTGATAACTATTATTTTTGTTATTGCCAGGGATAGTGAATTTTTTATATCTGTATTGAAATATACCTATGAAGTATCCAGTCAGGATAGATTACATCCATTTAGGTAATGTATAAAGTTAAAACCAAATCTATGCTGACTGGACACTTTTTAATTATATTTTAAGTATATAGTAATGCATAAATTGGTAATTAATAAGATCAGCGACTACTGGTCCGATCGGCGAAATTTATTTTTCCTGATCAATTTGACCTTGATGAACACTGAAGTTTTTTTTACTGCAAAGACATATTTACATTAAAAAAAATAACCTAACCTAACCTGACCTGACCTTGGTGCTTACTAATGCTCTGATCAGCAAAATTTTAATTTCCTGATTGATTTGACCTCGCTGAACATGAATCTGAAGTTTTTTTAACGGTAAACACATATTAACCTAAGAAAACCAGGTCAGGTCAGGTTAGGTTAGGTTATTTTATATATATATATATATATATATTTAACGTGTTTGCAGTAAATAAAGACTTCAGATTCGTGTTCAGCAAGGTCAAATTGATCAAGAAAAAATATTGCTGATTGGAGCGGTAGTCGCTGATCTTAATATTTACCCATAAATTTACAACCAAATCTATCCTAACTAGAGACTATAAGTATATTTAAATATATATATGCAAAAACAATAAAAACTTTGTTTCTTAAATATCTACACACCTAAGGTATGCGTGACATCACTGTATCACTCTGCAGCCAATGAGCAACTTAATGCTCAGCACTGAATTTTTGCCCGACTTTAAATTGATTAAAAATAACTTTCCGAGGACAATAAAAAAATTCTTGTGGATATTGCCCTAATTGGTAGTTTTATACAATTTTCAAAAATATTTGAGGCTAAATCTCACAATTACCAAATATCTTACTAACATAATTATTTCTTTTTTATATGTAATTATGTTTGGTAAAATAAAATTATATTTAGCAATGCAGAAAGTCACGTTTAAAAACATTAGTAACAATGCTCTAAAATTATGGAAAAAGACAAAAATAATTTCATAATACACACAAACTGTTTTAAAATGAATTTTTTTTTATTATTAAGCATCAGTATTTTTACTAAATTAGAATATAGCTGCAAAGTCTATTTAGGATAGATTAGGGTTATGATGAGAAAAAAAACAGTGCTAAGAGTCCTTGGTGAAAAGTGAAATAACATACTAGGGAATGTTTTTACACCCACATTAAAAAAGCTTCATAACTATCCTTTTTCAAATTACAAATTTTTAGAGCATGTCTACATGTGTTATTTTTTAAGTACAGTAATATCTCGACTTACACTACTCCGTCTTACACGATTCTCAAGTTACACGGTTTTAAATCATGCTGTCCGAGTTACGCAGAAACTGGCTTGTTCTGGAAGAAAATGCCTAAAAGAACTTTTATAGAGCATAAAGAGAAAATATTTCCAGGTGTTAAGATCACCAAAGACCGATTGACAGTAATGGTTGGCGCAAATACAGCTATTGACTGTAAGTTGCAACCTCATAGTCTATCGCTCAGAAAATCCAAAGGCATTAAAAAATATTTATAAGGGTATCTTGCCCTTGATTTTGGAAGTTGAATCGGAAGACTTGTGTAACATCTTCCTTTTTGAGGACTGGTTTGGTCATCATTTCATACCTCAAGTCAAACGTTATTCTCGGTCTAAACAAATTCCTTTTAAAGTAATTCCTATTAATACAATGCACTTGGTCATCCTCCTACTACTTTAACTAATTTCGACACATGCATGAAAGTGTTATTTTTGCCACAAAACACAACTAGTTTGCTTCAACCGATCGATCAGGGAGTCATCAAAACATTTAAAACTTATTACACAAGAGGATCATTTGCGCATCTGCATGGAGCTATGACAAAACAAAGAGCTCTCTGTTGAAGATTTTTTGAAATAGTTCAATGTTTAGATGCTTTAAAAATCATTGGATGATCTTGGAATGAAATTTCACAAAAAACTTTGAATGACGTTTGAAAAATGTGTGTATATTTTTTTGCTACTGAAACTCAAGCGGATTCAGTGCCAGAGTTAGATAAAATTGCTGATTGAAGAAGGTGTCGGTTTTGCCAGACATCTCAATTTAGAAGTGGATAATTATGACATACAAGAACTGCTGGATTTACACAACTAGGAGCTGACAATTAATTGATGAGGTCATAGAAATCTGTGGGCAGGAGCAAGACTTTAAAAACCCAGATTCTTTAGACCAAGTTGACGTAGAAGATGTAATGACAAATAGAAACTTGACAAAATGCCTTAGTTTAATTGAGTATAGCTGACAAATTTTGGAAAACATAAGAGGCCAACGATGAGCGTATTTCTGCCACAAATTAAACAAAATTAAGTAAGTTACGAGGAAACTCTCTGTGAGAAGAAAAAATCTTTACATCGTCAAACGCATTTATTAAATTTTATGAAGCCTTCTATGTCGAATTAACTTTTTTTTACTTACTTCTTTGTAATATGTATGTATATGATATAATTTTTTTGTTGTATTATGTATTTAAAATTTTAATACATACTTGTTTTTCCTTTAAATTATTAATTTATTTAGTCTTTGGTCCCAATTAAACATGATTCCTATCTATCTGATTGTATGTAAAATTATACCTCGACTTACGCAAATTCGACTTACACGGCTATCCCTCAGTCTCACCTATCGCGTAAGTACGGGGTATTACTGTATTCCTAAATATTCTCTGCATCTCCAGGTATCATTTTTGTATACCTGTAGAAACAAAAAAATGATCTTTTTAATTCCAATTTATATCGTTTTTGCAATTAAATATTGGTTGGCGTAATACAATTTTAAACTGTATGCTATAAATATTTTGAACATTTTTCTTAATTATCTAACAAAGGACCTATAGTGTTTGAAAAATGTAATTAATAATGCTGAGGATTTGTTTTTAATTTTTATTGATCTTGTTATATATAAATTTAACAAAAATAGTTTAGCGTAATGACATATATATAGTGTAACATAGTTATCTATAAATTAGGTTTGGTTGAAGATGTAATGATAAAAGAAAGGTAATAGGTGATGGCAATTTCTTAAAGTTTACAAATATTAATCAGATATACAATCTAAACAAGAATAAAGTTATTTTAATTGTCGGAAACTATAACTAATAGTTAAAACTTAAGGTAATTATTGCTATACAAAATAACATTATTTCTTTAAATTAAATGTACTTGTTTATTAATACTGCATTATACTATGTCATATTACTACACAGCTACATTAAAATATACTTACTAAGTAAGATAGGTTTGGTTAAGAAAAAAAACATGATTTTCTTATATGAACTAAGCGATTGGTGAAGTGCAGCATATAGACGCCAAGCTAAGATTGCTAACGATTATGCAACCTACATAGCTCTTTGCTGCATTTAATGTTAGGCCTAACAAAGTTATTTTTTTTAAAACAAAATTTATCTGGATAATTTATTGTAAAGTATGTGTATAATAATTGAATGTAGTATTCTTTTTTTAAAAACATAATCAGATTGATTTGTATTTGTGCATGATTTTGTTTGTATTTTTTCAAACTAGAAACACTATTTATGGTTTGCAATATTTTTAAAGCCACATCATTATTTTTTTTTTTTTTTGAGTAAAATGTGTAAAAACAAAAAAAGAACAAGATGGTAGAGAAATCTTAGTATGTTTTTTACACTAACCTTAATTATAGCTTATAACTTTGAGAAACTCATGTTGCTACTTCAAATATAACTGAAATTTACCTATATATAATGATGCTTTTGTATGGATATTCAACATAAAAATAAAAAGAAGTTGAAAATTTTATAGAGTTTAAATTTTGTAAATAGAGTTTATAATAGTAATAGTTGATTTTAATGTTAGTAGTTTTTAGTTTTCTGACCACCTTTAATTTTTTCCTTTTCCAAAATGTTATTAAACAATACATTTAAATCAGAATAAATCAATTTTAAACGTGGGAACCATAAATAATGTTTAAAACTTACTGGTACAGTAGAACTTCAATTTTATCTGAATCAATTGGGACGGGGCCCCATACGGATAAACTAAAATTCAGATAATTGGATTTTTTAAAAAAGGGGTCAATTTTAATTAATTATTGTATATATGTTGCAAGTGGGAGAAAGAAACTATATTTTTTTATAGCTTTAGTTTTTTCACAAAGTTCCTAACCAAATATCGTAGCTTTTTCACAAAGAATCTTGGGTTTTGTATAGCACTTTGTTCCAAAAACCATTTGAAAACAGCATCTTCTATTTCCTTATTTTTTGATGCCTTGTTTGATTTTCTGGAACATTCATCTTTATTTTCAAGCACTGACATGTTTAAAAGTGTAAGTTTGCTCTTTTTAATGTCTGAAATCATTAATTGTCCAACATCGTACATCTCAGTCAACTGTTTACCCATAATCCCTTTATCTGATTGATCTATAAATAGTTTATCTGCTAATGATAAGACAACTCGTTTTCTTTTAGAAGCCATGGTGAACAACAAAACACTCTCACAAAAAACATAATGGACAGATGTCAAAGAGTACCAGGCATGGCCGCCTAGCAATGGACAACAGCTGACTATACAGAACTGCACTTGAGACGTTGTCTGAGCATCCAAATAATGTTTGCGCTGAGCCTACACAAGCTTCGTGGAAGAAAGACCGATAGCACATGTAGACAGAATCATTATTTTGGAAATAGCAGCATCTTTCCATCTTAATTTTTTTTCTTAAAATCTGAAAGCGAATCAGATAGTCTGAATTTAGATAGTTGAAGTTCTACTGTATATAAGTATAACTAATCAAGCCAGATGCCATCGATTTCCCTAAAAAAATCTAGTGATCTAGAAAAACCCTAGGCACCATAATAGGTAAAACTTGGTGCTTATGCTCCAACAGTTAATTTTTTTATCAACCTAATTTCTTATGTTTCTAGCAAAACTACTTAATTTTGATTAATCATTTTTCAAAGCCTGTATGTTTCTATCCAAGTTTTATAAGTACTGTTCTAGTATGAGGCCAGTAATTAATTTTGTTTCTATAAATTTTACAACTGTGTATGGTTTAGTTTCTTCCTTAGAGTTTTATCAATCTCTAACAAAACATGCCAAAGAATTTGTTTTAGTTCAAAAGGTACATGTATCATAACAGCATTTCATATATTGTATTATGTTTAATTATCAGAGGTTTAGTTATAGTTTCTAAATATCTCTTTTAGCGAACATCTGTATCTTATTCCATATCTAAAGTACAGGGTATTTAAAAAATGAATGTCAGGGTATTAGGCCTTGTGACATTTATTCATATTAGAGTTAAAGTTATCAGGGGTTAAACAATCATCTATATAGAAGACTTTCTAATCTTTTTTGTGTATATATGTATATAAAGAATGACAGTTGTGTTCTATTGTAAAAACAATGGGTTTCTAGTTAAAAAAACAACCACAGGAAAGAAAATAAAGTTAAAAACATATATTCCTCCTTGAGAGATGGCAAAAGGTAAAGTAAAAAGATCTATATACAAATTATTTCATTTGGTATAGATTTAATGAATTAATGAAGTCTAGCTGCAGGCAATAAATATAAGGTTTTTAAATAAACACTCATAAAATGTATGTTATATTATGCCCTGTTATAGAATGTTAAACTGAAGAATACATGGTATGTTTCAAATTTAGAACTTTAAAAAGGTCTAAATTTTAAAAAAATCATTAAATATTACTAGAAAACCGAGAATGTTTTTATGCCAACGTAGAAACACAGTATTAATGTCAAATAAAAAATGAAACTTATTCTGGCTATGGTAAACAAAGTAGCTAAACATTTATATGTTTAAAGTAGCTATAAAACTTTGAACAATATATAAAATTGAAAAACAAAAAGTTTTAGAACAATCTTTATTCATCTTGAAGTTTGAAATTAATGAATCACGTTTTCAGACTAAAATGTTGTAAGTGAAGAAATCTATCTCATGGCAACTATTTGTAAAATACCTGTTTTTGGTCTGAAATAATTAATTTTTTTACACACTACATATTTCATGTAAATTAATTGAGTTTGTGTTTTTTCAATTTTAACCTCAAGAGGACTGCTGAACAATAATACATGTGGTTTTAACTCTTCAAGCTCATTAAACGTATTGTCAAACTTTTCAATTTCAGAACTGCAGTTTGAAATTCCTCAATGATATCTTTCTGTTGTTGAATATTTGTAATTGTGGACAGCTACAATTTAAATTTGTGTATAAAATTTTTTAGCATATTATAGAATCTATCAACCTCGTCCACAATGTTTGATATTAACTTCTACTTTGTCTTGAAGTTAAAGACAGAAGTTATTGATTCAATTGGTCATGTCTGTATGACTAACTGCCTTGAAAATTCTGTTTGTCAATTTTTCTTCCAAATATGTATCAGTCTATGTATAAATGTAAGAATATATTTTATTCTTATATTTAATATATAAGAATTTAGTATATTTCTCATCAAAAAATATGCTGGCATTTCAAACAACGGCAACTAAAAAACTTTAATATTAACAATGTACAGAAAAAGGAAAAGTTCTTTTTGGGCCATAGTAGGTTTTTATATAAGATCCATTGTACTCTGCAGATTTCTAATCTGTAATAAAATTTATGGCAAGTACGTTGAATCATTACAATCAGGTTTGTTTCTTATTTTACAGTCATGATGGGAGCAATAACTTACTAAGGAACGGGTAAAATCATTCCTGTACATTAGTAATGTAAATTCATTAAATTATCTCTAATAGTTTTTGTCGTTGGACTTATTTGGAATCTTGGCATTTTTTTCCAAAGACCCCGTATTTTTAATTTTGCAGTAGATTTTTGTTATATTTAGTAGTTTTAGTAAGCAGAACAGAAATCAAAGCAAAAAATAACTTCAATATTTCATTAGGAAAATCAGGGGGAAACAACACCTTTAAATACCTACAAAGGATAATATCCTATTGGACAAATTATTGAACTTACAGAAATTAGAAGATCTGAACTAGATTCTTTTGTGAGTGTTCATAAATGCAAGTCAAGAATCTTTGTGGTTGGAACTTTCATTCTATAAAAGTGTTACTATTGAAAAAAAAAAACGCTTGAAGTTTTTATGATACTATAAAATAATGTGTTTCTTATTTTAATAATTTAGAGAAAATATTGAAAGAAACAGCAAATATTATTTTTATGTATAATAATTTTCTTTCAATATACAACTAATTCAATATCCACTTAAGCTGTTGAGTTTCCCCAATCATATAAGTAAAATATCAGAAAATATGGAACTTGAACTGAATTGAAAGTGTTTTCTTTCTAAAAAGTATAGCTCTTTGTTTTTTCCTTGAAGTTTGTTCATTTCTATTGTACAAAACAGGTTCCTTGACCATGTGGTAACAAATTAAGTTTTCTTTTTAGATTTATGCATGAATGTAGAGTCTAAAAATAATATTTACATTTTTGTTGTCTTTAATGTAACTTGGCGTCTTTTTGTTTTATCAAAACAGCTTAAACGTTATGTTCATTACATATGAAATTTAAATCTAAAATATTACAAAATTGACCTAAACATTTAAATTTAAATTGACAAATTTTAAATTTTGTAATGCATATTACTACAAGAAATATTTATCTCTTGGTGTTTTGTAGGTGCATAACTAACTAAAGTACTGGATACACAACAGACAAAAAATGTACATGTTACAAGTTAGAATTTGTCAGAAACGGACAAAAGCAATAGACAGCTCAGTAACGTAATTATAATTAATAAAAAGTTATAAACCCTTGCTACAAATATTTTTAACGGTTTGTAAACATTTGTTGCAATGGTTTATAATTACTTTTTAATTAAAAATGGACAAAAAATATGAAATATAAATTTGTATCTTTATTGATCAAAAATTAAATTTGAAATTGCCCTGAATTTTACAGGAGAATCCTTTATTAAGAGAATATCTGTAATTAAATTACAGATATTCCTCTTCAAATATCAGGTTCATGTTAATGTCTTCAAGTCAAGTTACAGGACCGTAAAAGTAATTTAAAAAACAAAAACATTTTCCGCCTTCAGCATAATGGAAACTTAATCCAATATTCTTTTCAGTTACAATTATTTTATACCTTATTTTTATTCATAAAACTATCATCTTTTTTATAGAATAAGCCTAATTTTAACAGGACGATCTAGAACGGATCCTGCTTACGCATATATATATATATATATATATATATATATATATATATATATATATATATATATATGTGTGTGTGTGTGTGTTTGGATGCTTTCACACATACACCGCCAAAATATAAAGTTTATAATGAGAGGTGCAAAGTTAGATACCCATCTTTATTTTGTAGAAAGTGCATATCTGTTTGGTGTATTTTTTTGCATTGATTAAACAAACAATGATCTGCTAAATATTATATAGCTTGTGCTATCACAACTATTAGTGATTGTGATTTTGTTAAGGGAAAAAGAAAATTTGCCTGCTATTATTATAGAATTGGAGGAAGATACAAGAATTTAAAAGTACAATGCTAGAAAATAGTGGGTTTTGCCAGAAATAACAACTGGCAAGTGCAATAAACCCAAAAGATACTTTTTTAAAATTTATTAGTTCAGAAACTTAATTTACAAAAAGCTATCATGTTCCAGTTCTAAAAAGCAGATTTTTTTTGAAAATTATACTTTTATTGTTCAAGATTTTTAAGTGGCGACAATGGAACGACCATTAGAAAAATTGTTCTCGATAGCATTTAATAATTTTAGATAAATAATATTATTTCAAAAAATTATTAACAAAATCATCTAATTGGATTTTAATCTAAATTTAATTGCTTGTGTAAAAAACGTCTCAACTTCTATTAAAACACATTCAACCTCAGAACCCAGCAATCAACATATAGTTGATTTTATACTCAATATAGGTATACTGAAAGAAAATTAATTTGAATTTAGTGCCCAATCTTTGCTCACTTATGTTCAGTAGTCATTAAAGGTTTTATTAGGTTACATAAATGAGGGTGAAAATTTTTTAAAAAAATAACTAACCTATTTTACAAGAAAATAAAGAAGATACTGAAACAAATAAAACCTGCAAATTTTCTATGTTAAATTGGGAGGAAGAATTAGAAATATAATTTTCTCCTCAATCCAAAATTGAAGTAATAACTCTTGTCAGGCATTGTTACAATCCAGTTCAGAATTTGGAGCCAATGTTTTAACCAGAAAATATAATTTATAATCATAAAATTTTCTTGAGTTAGTAGAAACTTTATGTAGAATATTCACAGTAACCTTTTGTTTAATATTTCTTTTTTTTATACACAGTTTTCTATTTATTTGATGATGATAGTTTTAAAAAAATTAATGTATTTCTACACCCAACATCAATAATGTGAATTTAATATTTGTAATTTTTTAATTTAACTCTTATTAATGTGATGAATGTAGTTGGTTGTTTCGAGAGATGTCACATCTTCAACTCATAAACTACACTGTAGGTCACATGTAAGATAAAAATGAATTTCTTCTTTGTAATAGGACTGTATACATCTATTTAAGCTATATGGGAAAAGTTATTATTTCAGTGTAAATATTGCAGGGCTTGTCAGGGGTGCCCCTAATCTATGGACGGGATGGTGGAAGAGAACGGGACATCTGGAGGCAACGGTGACCCGTTAGTGCAAACTCCTCACCCTATAGCTGTCACCTCAGTAAGGGATGCTACAATTGTAACCTATACAACACCTAATCAAAAGGTATTGAATTATTGGGTGAGGACTAATTTTGTATTGATCAAAATTAATTTAAAGTAAAGCCATCATTTCAATACTTATTTTTTACCAAGTTGTGGTATTGAGCTAAAAAATTAGAATAAATTAAATAACCCAAAGAAACCAACTATTTTTATTTCATAAGTTTTCATGTTGGTTGCCAAGAATCTTAAACAATAACTGGTTATTATGGATAACAAAGTATGGTAAAATATTTTAATTACATTTTTAGTATATTAAAAAAAAAATTGTATAACTATTCAAAAAGTACCTGGTGTACGTCTATGCAAGGATATCATATGGAGATCGTGAATAGAAACAGTTATGATTTAATGAAGAATCACTACACCAAGAATGAATTATTACAAGAATTACTACACCGGATCATTGTAGTGAAAGAATTTCATTGCTGTCTTTTTCAGTACCATATACTTTAATGCATGTTTGGCTACTTTTCCAAAATTCAAATAACGTTTTAGAAGGCATAATTTTTATTCACGGGACTACGATTTTGGAGCAACAGTGCACTGCACTACGTCTAGACACGAATATACCTATAACAATCTAGTTAGGGTAGATTTGGTTGTGATTTTATACAACATTATTATACACCTATATTAAAATATACCTATGAAGTATCCATTCAGGATAGATTTGGTTGTAATTTCATACAAGATTACTACGTGCCTATATTAGTGGCCTCCGTATAATACGTAAGTACCTAGTCCTCAATTTAGCCATGTTAATTGGGACTCATACACAAATTTGGAAACACTCATTTTCCCATATGCCAGCCTCTCCATGAGTTGTTACGTATTCCAAGCTTTCTGATTCATATTTTATGAAGAAATGAAAACTGGAATATTTTAGCTAATTTGAGTAAATACTCTACAGTAAAATCTTTAAGCATTAATATGGTTTTCTTAAATTAAATAATGATATAACTATATACAAGAAATCTGGATAAAAATTATTTTATATCCTCAAGATTAATAATTGTTATAAAAGTACAGTATATGAAATTAACAACATAAACAACAGATTTTATATAATCATAATATGGTATTATACTTACATTATATATTAATTGAAAAAAAAAAAACAGATCCTTGTGTCTTTAATAACCACTTTTTCTCTGACTTATATTGGTTTGAAAATTATATATCTGGAAACAATATACCTGTCTGCTGCTCGAAATATGTGAATACCGTCTGTACAATTCAGCGTAATTTTACAGCTTACTTGCTGCTCTGGCACTATCGTTTCAACCTTCTCTTTATTCTCTAATTTAGACTCCCCATTCATTTCATTTTAAACTTCATCAGTAGAAATACAATAACAAGGTTCAATTTTAAGCCAATAACCAGAAGTTAATAATAAGCATTATGGAAGTAGAACAGTTCAGGTGCACAGTTCATTGAGCAAAGTCCTGCCATCTGTATATGGCAGTAAACGTTTTTACATACATACGAGGGCTATTCAGAAAGTAAGGAACGTTTTTGAATAAAAAAAAATAAGCACAATAAAAACTTTTTATTATATACATCTGAAAGAGCAACTAAAATACTACTTTTCTACGTAGTCGCCAAACAAATTGAGACATTTATCGTAGCAGTGGACAAGCTTTGAAATTCCTTCATCATAGAAATCTGCCGCCTGGGATGTCAGCCACTCAGTGACGCGCGCCTTGAGCGCCGTGTCGTCGTCAAAGAGCTGTGTTGCTAGCCAGGTCTTCATTCTTGGAAACAAGTGAAAATCGCTTGGTTCAAGGTCAGGACTATAGGCCGGATGAGGAAAAACCTCCCATTTGAATGACTCAAGGAGTTCTTTGGTGCGGTTTGCTGTGTGAGGTCTAGCATTGTCATGCACAAACAAAATTTTTGATGTCAATTTCCCTCGGCGCTTGTTTTGAACTGCTCTCCTAAGGTTGCGCAAAGTTTCACAGTACCGCTCAGAGTTTATTCTTGCACTACGTTCAAGAAAGTCAATAAGAAGCACACCTTGCCTGTCCCAAAAAACCGTCGCCATAATCTTCCTTGCTGACAATGTTTGCAAACATTTTCTTGGTTTTTTGGGGGGGGGGGGCTTGTGTGATCCCACTTCATGGACTGTAATTTCATTTCGCAATTAACGTGTTTTACCCATGTCTCATCACCAGTTACGATGCGATGCAGTAGTGAATCACCATGTCTGTCGTAGGCATCCAGAAATTTCACACTTTCTTCCATTCGCTGACTTTTATGGCGGTCAATGAGCATTTTCGGCACCCATCTTGCACAAAATTTGTTGTAGCCTAACCTTTGTGTGACAATTTCAAACAACAAAATCCGTGAAACTTGTGGAAAACAAAGCGAAAGCTTCGTTATCGTGAATTGGCGGTTTTCGCGAACCTTTTCATCAACTTTAGCGACCAGTTCATCAGTCACAATGCTTGGGCGTCCGCTCTTCGCTTTGTCATGAACGTCAGTTTGGCCATTTTTAAACTGAATGCACCATTTTCTCACAGAACTTTCATTCATTACTTTGTTTCCGTAAACTTCACACACTTGGCGATAAATGTCTATCGGTTTTAAGTTTTTTGCCAACAAAAACCGTATCACTGACCGCACCTCACAACTGGTGGGATTTTCAATCGCAGCGCACATCTTCAGTTGAAATTGTGAAAAAACGGGCAACGCAGAAATGTTCCCGTTGTCACTGCTGGGCGCCGACTGAGTTGCTGAGTGCGCACGCACCATAATGTACGAGACTGGAACGCGCTTAGCGGCATCAGACAGAAACGTTCCTTACTTTCTGAATAGCCCTCATAGTTAATCAACCATGTCGCTGATTAAAGCCATACAATGATAAACAATGTTTCACTGCATCCTGCTTAAACATGAGAAGTTCTTAACTCTTAAAGTGAGTTTAATGATTTAAAAGTCAATCAATTATTGACTTAATACCTATTTGTTTTAAGTTTATTTCCTATTTGTTTATTATCAAACCTTAATACATATTTGTTTTCTTTAACCACTAACATGGAATTTATATTTTGGATAATTAGTATTTGATTTTCTTTTTCATTTGACATTTTTTGCGGATTTCTTTCTTATGCAAGGCAGCTAGTGTTGCACCGTGTGTGTCATGGCGATACAGGGGTTACCGTAATCAGCAAGTTTATTTATTAATTTAGCTTCAGCTATTGCCTAAAGGAAATTTAAAATATTATGAGAACTGTGTATAGGCCTAACACAATCTTAATCATCTGTTCATTCTAGACTCCCATGATTGAAAGCTGAACATCGGTCATATAGATGTATGTAGACAGTGATATATTCAACATTTTCTCACGTTTAATAACTTTATAGTGGTTTCTAATTGTGTGATTGTGAGTAATATTCTGGTATTATTTGTATTATGGTATGGCTCTAAGATTACTGGAAAACCATACCATGCATTGAGCCTAGGCCTGTTTGAGTCGCACTAGGTTTCAGTTCATTTTCGGGTTTAAATACCATTTTATGATTGTAAACTTAATTAGTTGATTGGTGTTTCATGTGATAATGTTTCATACAACATTTTTTTGAGTCTGAATTTTGATATTGTTTTCCTGATGAGTAAGTTTTAAAAATATCACTACACATACCTCACCTTGCCCAACCTGTGACATTATTGCAGAGGGCATTTTCCTCTCTGGAAAATGTTTATATGCTATAAATGATTATTTAAAACAAATTAGTTAATTTTATTAGTAACACCTCTTAGGTTCTGATCCCAGTTACATGACTAGTCTGTAGTGGTGAAGGTATCAAGTTAAATTTTGATACTAAACAATTGTATGCCTACAATTGATAATCTAATTAATTTTCTTTTCTTTTTTGCAGGGACAGTCTGTGATACAACCTAACCAACAATCAGTGATACAAACAGCGTCGGGAAATCAGTTACCTTTACTGGCAAAGAATGTTATCCTAGTAGGCAAACCTAACTCTGTGATACAGACTACGCAAGGGAGCCTGCAGACACTTCAGGTAGTTGTACCCAGTATGGCTACAATTAGGCACAGAGAAAAATTCTCTAACAATTGATGTTTTATACATTTTTTTTTAAAAGAAAAACATTAGCATATGCATTCTTGCAGTTCTAACCCTGGAATTAGTGCTAATATTTTCCATAAGAGTAAGGCCTCTACATTAATTTGGAATGAACAATGTAATAAGTATAATAAGGTAGTATAAATAATTTTTTGTTGTTAGATAAAAACGACTTAAAAATAACAAATAACAAACCCAAAATGTTGGTGGATGTCCCTCTGGTCCAGATACACCGGGAACATACCCCTGTCTCAACTAAATAAATTTGATCTATCAGAAGTAGATGGAAAAATGTCTAAATTAGTTTAATAACTGCATTTTTTGTAGAAAAATTAATAAAATGTTGCTTAAACTGCATTATTGCTCTACACATGATTACTACACTAGAATAAAACTAGACTGTAAGTGTTTAGTATAAGGGCCATCCTCTCTGCATGACTCATTTTGTCCTCTGTACTTTTCTTGTATCATTATCATCATTATCTTGTTTTACCTATTCTTTTTGTATGAGATATCGAACAACATTCATTCAAATGTTCATTTTTCTACTCCTGCATATACCAATTCTACAAAAAGTGTTCAACCAGGTTTTCGCAATAAAGTAGTGATGTACTATGTTATCATCAGGGTTGGTGTTGGGAAGAGAACAGTTTGTAATAGAACATTCTAATCTCTATAATGTTAGGTCACAATTTCTTCTAGGATTTTTGAATTGTTATGCTGGGATTGCATTATATGCTTTGGCAGATGTCTAAGTAACATGATGCATATTCATTGGTTTTTGGGCTGTTATCAGATCAGTCTCTTCATCTTCCAGTTTAGAAAGTATTCTGCAAAGTAGCTTTTGACTGTTATTCCTCTTGAAGCAATCTATCACACCTTGATCCATTTAATGCTAAACACTACTGACGGCAGAAACAACAGTTTTATGAATCTCTCATCTTCATATTGAACATCTCTTGGATTGGTGGATTGTCAAGGAGGAGAATTTTGATAGACAATTTCAAGTCAGGCGAGTGGTTTTTTTTTAACCTTTGGAATAAACTTACAAATAAACCCTTCTTTAATCAAGTAGGAGTATCCATGCAGATTTTTCTGAGCAATAGTACACAGGTAGAGTAGCCGTTTTGATATCCTTGAATGCGTTTTGCGTTATAGAATTTGCAATCACCATATGTGGGACCTTATGTATAAGTTTCTTGTGTTGAGGCGAAGGGTTTTTTTGACAACATTTTAAAATTTAACCCAGTCTTATCTACATTTTACACTTGTTCTGATCTCCAGCAATGATTTGCTAAATATTTTTGAAAATTTTTTTGCTGATACTGAATTTTCAACCACAACCACAGAATGTTGTCCACCAATTCATTTTTGAGAATACTACAACGAATTATAAGTGCTTTATCCCCTTCAAACTTGTGTGAAGAAATCTTCTATGGATTTTCTGTTGCACCAATCATGCACTGTACTTTTACTCACAATAATATTGTTAGCAATACTCGCCACAGATTCACCTTTTCTCTAAGTGTTTTAGCATTTTCTAATATTATGATGACATCATGTACTTAGCTTCACTATGACATTTTTGAAAAGCAAACTAGTTTTAATATAAAATGTTTTTCAGGTCGTCGAGGCCGGCTCAGACGATAGTTTGTCTAATGACGAAGATTCAAACACAAGGAAACGAAGAGATATTCTTACAAGAAGGCCTTCTTACAGAAAAATACTCAACGATCTTGGCGGAGCAGAAATCACAGGTACCAATAAAATTTAAAACCTGTATTGATTTTTAAAAAAATTTCAGGTATTAATCACGTTTACACTTGCAGAGATTATTGTTAAATAATAGCAGTTGATATGCGAGTCAGGTCTGAAGACAATAACAAACCCGTTATTGAAACATTTCATGTGTAAATAAATAAATTGATTTAATAATTTTCAGGTATGAAGATGATTCAGAACGGTATGAAGTGTGTTCCCTATATCCTTCTTTCTGGATGGAGGTATAATGATAGCCAGTGCTGTATGAATCTAATAAATAGTCAGTTTGTTTCTCTATCTTTCCAAATTTCATACTGGGGGATTTTTTTCGCTTAATTTTAAATATTTTTAATAATTTAAATACTTTACTTGAACTTGTAACGTTTTCAGATTCTCCATTTAGGTAAGTCAGATCTGTGCCCAACTTGCACAGTATTCCACAACACTTCAACACACACTCGTAATGTTTTTAGGTTCTTCATTATGTTGAGTAAAATCTGTGGCCAATTTGCTCACTCTTCTGCAATACTTCATCATTAACTTATAATGTTTTCAGATCCGGTTTTATATTGTGACTTACTTGCTCCGTCATATTTACCAAGTGCTTTCTAAAATCAATTTCTGCTGTAAACTATGCAAGTTTAAAAAATGCTTTCAGTTATAAAAAAAGAATTCAGTTCAGGCTAATGAATCCTCTGATTCTATAAAATTCATTTCCCATGATTTTATCCGAATATTTATGTTAAAACAAAAATTAAGTTGTTACTGCCTTCTGTTTTTCAAGCTTCATGACACGACTGTCCTTCTTTTGAGATTTTATATCCCAGGTAGTGTTTGAAATGTAAGTTAGTTAGTTCTCTTTCTAAATATTTCTACAATATCCAGTTGTCTCCTAAAACTTTTATTTTTAAACCTAAAGTGTACTTCTTTATAAAATTCTGAATTATGTTTATTACACTTATAAGTAAAGCATTAAAAAAATTATTTTAATAAAAGATGGAAATTTACAATTGGATATTTTGATATTAGCTTACATTATGGAAGTATTATTACAAATTTTAATTTTTGAACAGATCATAATAGCTTTATCGTTTTCACTTTGAAGAAGGGAAAATATAAATATATATTGATAATAACCTATAACCAAAATATGTTTCTACGTTATTGAAACTTCATCAATACTTCCTATATAGGGTAGAAACTGTTCTTTTATAGATAAACCCGGTGTTGTTAACAAGGAAAGATGTAGGGGGTTAATGCTTTATCTGATTGTATAGAAAGAGTTCAAGAGTTGATAGTCCTTGTGCTTGAGGGATATTTGTGTTGAGAGAGGTGCCATCTATGGTAAACAAAATGGTTTCAGGAAATACATAAAATATTTGGGTCATTACATTTCTACATCAAAACATGCCCACTTAAATATACAATTGCTTAACCATGGGTGGTCTAAATATCTGAATACATAGCTATATGACATAAAACAAAAATAATGAAAGAATTCTTCTCTTTGAAACTGCAACTGTTGCCAAATAAGTTTAGGTGGAAATTGCCATACCAGATGAGGAGGGAATCGCTGTACAAGTATTTAGGTGGAAATTGCCATACAAGTTGAGGTGGGAATTGCCGTACAAGTGAGGTGGGAATTGCCGTACAAGTGAAGTGGGAATTGCCGTACAAGTGAGGTGGGAATTGCCGTACAAGTGAGGTGGGAATTGCCGTACAAGTGAGGTGGGAATTGCCGTACAAGTGAGGTGGGAATTGACATATAAATTAAGGTGGAAATTGCCATACAAGCGGTGCATCAAATCAAGAGAAACCCCTAATCTCAACATCAAATAACTTTTTGCTTGATTTAAATAATATATATTATTATACATGTATAGAGTTTATATGTCTGTCCAAAGCTGAACCATATCCTGTTATATTGAGAAATCTATAAATCGTGACAAATATCAATTTTTCTCTAATTGACAAAAGATAATGTGCAACTGCAATATATTGAATGTTTTATTATGTTTTTATGTATATATTTCATAAAAGTAGACCAGATTATTTTGAAGGTAAATTATTTAATCCTGCCTATCTAATCGAAAATATCTCTAAATAAACCTTGATCTTTATCACAACTGACTAAATTGATTTCTTTGTGCTATAAATCAATCTAAAAGGAAGCTAAAATGTAAGTAAATCTGCTACGAAATTGCAAAATGTGGATAAACTAACAGTGGTGAATACTGCCACAAATTATTGGTCTTAACATAGAATTTGTCATTAGAACTGTTGGAAATGTTTTTCAGGGGGAAAAGTTGAATCATCAGGCTCTGATTGTGACTCGAACCTAGATTCAGAATTATCTTCGCATTCGTTGCCAACACATTACCAAACAGGTGAGTGTATTCAGTCATGGTATTTGCTCTCCAGGTTAATGTTGAGCAGGAAAAAAAATATTCTCAACAATAATTTCCCTTATAGGAAAACACATTTAAAAATATTTACACATCACATTAAACTGTATAATAGATAATAATTCTTATGAACTAGTGTGTGTTATATAACATATGTAGTACAAGCTTTTTGGAAAAGTAGATTGTGTCGACTTTGACTATCTTTTACATGCTCGCTGTTATACATTATAGCCTTCTTTGCTTTGCTTTGCACTAATCATTTAAACTGGTGTTTAAAATAATTTTGAAACAAAAATCTTTAAAATTTTTTCTGGTTTCTTTCTAATCCAACACCATAAAAACATCAGTTAATCTTAATGATCCGTCTTTATGGATTCTGCCAAATATTTCCAAGTAGTTTCACCATTATTATACTTTTTGTTCTGTTGTTTTCGATATAACTGACTTGAACAGATGCAACTAAATATATCAAGGGACTATCTCGCTCAACTCTACACAAGATGAGCTTATTGTGAGTATTTGTATGTTGTCTAAAAGCCAGGTTCACCTGATTAATGTTAACTATAAAAAACTGTGCTATGTACAAGTCTTGCCGTTTTTCGACGGTACATAATAAATATACCTTAGTTTTAAAAAAATTCTTTATATGCCATTTTTTTCATTATGAATTTGAGAACAATATAATGACATGAAATGTGTCATACACCTTTATCCAAAATATTAGTTCCATTTGGATAAAAAAGAATATGAAAAATTGTTTTTCTTATTTCAAGTGTTTTTATAACTCATTTACTGTGTAACCTATACACAAATGCTCATGTTAGAAATATTCAGCGTTTACAGGAAAGTAAAGCCTGCATACATACACACACCCATCCACAGACATGTATCCATGCATGCGTGTGTCACAAACACACACTTCAACACTGGCTACTTATCTACAGTCTCAAACTGATGCTTTATCTGGCTTGGAGGGTCATATACACACATATGTTTATTTCTACCTACAAAAATACTATGTATTTGAATAGAGAAGTGATCAAAGAATCGATTTATAAACACATCGGTGACAGGTATTAAGATTTTCCTTAGCAAAATTAATTATAAATCATGAACCCTAATAAACTACTTGAATGGTACAAATACCTGAAAGTACAGGTGACAACCAGTTCTAGGGTTGAAGTAATGAATTAGCAAGCATTAAGAAATAAATGGTTTATTAACCTTATAAGCTGTAAGTCATGTTTACCATCACACTCTTAGGGAATAACTAGAAGTTTCGTATTATGTACAGCCAATATTGTAATGATACTCCTAGAAGCTAATCATAATGATTTTGAAATTTACAAATGTGTAAACATATTAATGTTTATTTACTTACCATTATGGATGCTGCATATATATAAGTGGGATGTATTTAAAAGTATGATAAATCTGTTTATAGTTTTGTGTATATCTCCATTTCTTTACTAATATCGACTGGCTGGCAGTTTCCTTCTCTAGAACTAGCTGAAACATAACATCAATTCAAGTTGTCCGTAGTGATTACTGTCAACAAAGGCTAGATTCTTATTTGTTATTTATACAATATTTATTGAACATTTTGTTCAACCTTTTCAGTGCATGGCTATTTTCAACCCGTATGCTTAAAAACTGCCAGTCTGATTTTGACAATTTTACAAGCATTTGGCAAAGAATCATTATAAAAAAGTCCTACAAATTTTCATAAATACTTTGGTTTTTTGGCAAAAAAAATAGCAACAGTTATACCTTTATAAATATAAAGTATACAATAAGTAACCCTCAAGTACGAATGCAACAAGTTACTCTTTAAATGAAAAATATAAATTTACTAAACATTTTGGCTATGGAACATTATTTTCTGTTACGCTACGAAAAAACCACAAAAAGTTGAAAAAATATAATACATTTTTTACAGAAAAAATTTTAACAAAATGTTTAAGAGGTAATTCACACACTGTAAACATACAGAATTATAAGCAACTCCTGATCATTCGCTAGCTGATAATTATCTTTGCTGATAATTCATGGTAAAAGTTCTGTAAAATATTCAACAGTCTTGACTCATTCTGCGTTATGGTGAAGGTTCGCTTGTCAATAGACATTATTGGCACTGGATATACAGTCGAGCCCAGCTTGTCATGAATGTCGTTAAACGATAAAATAGTTAATCAATTGTAGTAATGAACTAATGGTTGTTTCAGTTATTCCAGCGAGTGCCATTCAGTTGTCAAGTCAAGGGGAAGCAGTTGGAGGTCTACATACGTTAACAATGACTAATGCTACAACTGCAGGCGGTACAATAGTGCAGTACACGCAGGGACAGGATGGACAGTTCTTTGTACCTGGTGAGATAGGTGGGCAAAAAAGCTTGGGAGGGAAAATGCAATTTGTAGTTTATTCAAGAAAATTAGAAAATTTTGGGGATCAGCGTAGTTATATGGTAACATCTTGAGAATGTTTAATACGATAGTTTTATTTATGAATAGCTTACTAATTTCACCTTCTTATCACTGCTGCCATTTTTCCAAATATGTATAAATTGTCATCTCAAGTTTGAAAAGTTTTCAAGTGTTTGAGAATCATTAAAAAAATATTACAAACAGATTTTCATAATTCTTTTTTCCCTATATTGACAACAAACTATAAATAAAATGGTAACAGTAAGGTTTCCAAAATTAGAAGTTTTTTATAAATAAATACGTTACAAACAAATCAATTTATATATGTTCAATTATACTGTTGGAAAGACTTTTTTACAAAGTAAATGTTTCACTAAAGACACATTTTGTTTTCCTGAAATTGACAGCTATCTAAACACAGTATTTACAATATACTTAATTATATAAGAAATAATATTTAATTACATATTATAATAAAAACAATAGAAAAATGCATTTAGGAACAACAAATAACTATGACAAAAAATTATCGTCTTATTTCACTAAGTGAATGAGAAGGAAAAATACAAAACAAGGACTGGTAGTTATATTGAAAAATAAAAAGTGCTCTGTACAAAAAAAAATCAATTAAAAAAATAATGAACTATATGAAATAATAATTGCTGATATATTGAGTGCATATTTCACATCGTCAACTATAAAGACATTAAAAGTGTTGTTACTAAACAGTTTTGTGTAAACTGCCATAAAAATTAACTGTTTCTTCCCTAAAAGGAGTTTTTATTGTCAGAATTTATCATACGTTTCAAACAAATAAAACCTATTCATTTAAAGTATAAAGTTTAGGTTTTACTATAATCTACTCTAGTAATCTGGCTACTTTATACAAATTTGTTGCTTACTATTTCTAAATACAACTTAATAGTAAATAAGGTGACTATGAAAATTATACTATCTGTCTGTTAATTATGAAACTTGTTAAGGAAGATAGATTCAAAGTTATTTAGGCTTAGTTACAGAAAAGACATTCCCTACTTCCCATAGGTGAGAAGGCTGATATTCTACCTGTATTTCAATTGTCCGAACTCCCTAACAGCCAATAATGTCCTTAATGTGTTATTAGGTTTAGTAGTACATCATTTATCAAAGAAAAAAATGTATAACTGGTTGGAAATAATGTTACTTTTAAATGAGTCATCCACAATTACCTAAACATTTCTTTCTATTTGATTTCCTTGGCAGGTACCACATGTAATTAACCATATTTTTTAAGTGCCTTTATAAAAATATTTAGAATTTTATAACATTGTAGCAGCTATGAAGTTATATAACAATTATTATCACTTAAATACTAGGTACTTTTAGTTAACACTTCTCTTTTATCCCTATTTGCTTTACTGCTTCATACCATTTCCCAGCCTCAGTGGTGTCGATACTCTCTATTCAGAATATCAGACAGCGTGCAACAGAGCAATTTAAATGCATCCCTTGTTTAGTCACTCTCTGAATATTGTAAATTAATGTCTTTGATTGTTTCTTCTAAATAATATCTGTTCTAGCTCTTGCAATAAAAGTCGCAATTCGCCAGTGGGTGCCAAAATTCAATTTCAAGTCTACTGATAACCTTTGCAGATCACAAATATGGTTTCGTGTCCTTCCATCTGACATTGTTTTATAATTAATTTTTTGAAAAATAAAATTTCTGTGGTGTATTAAAGAGTATACACTCTAAAAATGTCAATTCCGAACTGTGTTATAAATAAACAATATTCGAGCTGGCTTGTGAATGAAAGTTAAAAATAAAAGAATAAATATGCTACAACTCAATTATAAAAACTTTACCACTGTCATACGCGTTTCAATGACAATATGTCATCATCTTCAGTGATGCTACACAATTTAAACTGAATTGAAAAAACTAAACATAACATTTACTGTTTTAACAAAAGTAAGATCCAGATCTGAATGCCCACTTTTGTTAAAACATTATATGTTATGTTTAGTTTTTTCAATTAAGTTTAAATTGTGTAGCATCACTGAAGATGATGACATATTGTCATTGAAACGCTATGATAATAAAGTTTTTATAATCGTGAGTCGTAGCATATCTATTCTTTTATTTATGTGTTATAAATATTTAAAGAGTATATAAGTAAAAACATTCCTCAAACTTAGGTTTTGACATTGGTCTTTCTGTGATGTACAAAATGTCATCGCTGGTAGAATGATGAGAACGAGATAGCCATTCAGCAAAAACCTTGTTTCTCACCTGCATTTCAAGTGTCTACCAGTCCTCAAGTTTATTACAGCTTTTCCAGCAAGTTATTATAGTTTCAGGTGTTTGTTAGCCAGGCTTTATTTTATCCTTGGCCAGTTCTAACAACCTTATTAATTCTACTCTGCCGGCCTGGTAGACATTTATCTTCAACTTGGTTGAAAGTAGATCTAATTCAAGAAAGGTACCTTTTCCACATGTTTCAGTCAGAGATATTAAGCCCTACAAAATTCCATACACCCTTCCTTACCCTTCTTATAAGTATAGGCACCTCTTTATGACTGATAGGGAGAAGGTTTACTTTAGGTAGAGTGGTGCTGTAATACTGTCTGTACCCTCTGGCAAGCAATTTCTATATCTCTACCTCAAAATCTTACCTAGGTTCAGAATACTTTTCTATCCTTCATGCAGAATCGCTAACGGTTTGCCTTTAAATTACAAAATAAAAATTCATTTTTGTATGTTATTGGTATGCCATAAAATTGAGGCACCAAATATCTCCATTCAAAGGCCTGGAAAGGTTAACCTTTATTTGATGGATCCATCATGATGCTCCTAAAACAAGATAGGTGCATTGATATGGTCAGTTCTTCAGAACCAATGCTCCAAATACATGCCAACTCTTGCTCCTGGGCCGAACGAGTTACCTTCCAGGATTCTGTATCGGATGTTTTAAATATTTTAGGTTTTATTTCTATTTTAGACGAATGTTTTACCCACCCTCTATATAGGACTTGATCAAAGTTATTAATCATGCTTTGAGATATCTAAAATTTTTCCATTTCATTATGTTTAGAGTATTTTATGGAGTATTGCAAACAAATTTTCCCTGCTTCTCTCTTAGTCTGAAGTACAGTATTACATTTATTGCTAGTAATGCTAGTACTCAACTCTACCTGACATTTTCTTCTAGTTATGTCAGGCGGTTTATTTATTTATCAGTCGTTCAAATGACTAGGCACTTTGCCCTTTGGGACTTACTTCCAACTTGAATTATTATATTTGCTATTTCATCATCCACGTTGTGGGGCAGCTCAGTTTTAGCCTTCTTGACATCTTCCAATTTGCTTGCCTCGGAAGAAATGTGTAAACCTTGTTGCCAAATTCAGCCCTTTTCTTTGTTCCTTGAACTCCTACAAATAATATTAAGTTTTTATTACTTAGACCTTTCACATGTTAGACCTTACAATCATTTATTTAACTCCAGAAAAATAGCGGTACCAGAGTGAGATGCAGAGTTAAGAGGAATAAACTATTTTGCTTGCCTCCAAAATGAACAAAGCCATTCAGTTACTGATGCTTGTCCCCTTATTCCAATTGCTATTAAAACTAACCATCAAGAGGCTATTGTGAATGAGGCAGAATTTTCAGAGTCGCCTTGTTCAGGAACTTACATGTTTGTAACAGTAAACAAAAGGTTTTCATGCCTTATGAGTAAAACATAAGGTTTTCAACATAAAGTTGAGCTTTATCTTTATAAATTGTAAATTCCTCAAGAAATATCTTTTTTTCTCTCAATTATGAACAAATCAAAAACCAGGATGACTGATTAGACTTCCTCATTGCCCATTTCTCTTGATGACAATTATCACTGCATAATTTTTAAATTATGGATGCAGGCTTGTTGTAAGGATAATTCCTAAATGTGGGCTATTGCAATCCTTTCTTCTTATAACATTTGGATTTGTTCATTATTTTTGTATCGTAGAGACCTCACAATCCTCTGCATTAATCAATACTTCAGATGCTCTTGCAGCATTTTATTTGTGGTTAAGCATCCTCATTTTGTTTTTTCCCTAGGGAATTTTCTTAATGATATTTATCAAACTTTTGATCATTATCCTTTTTATTTTGATACCTAGGTTTTGTTGACGATAATAACCACAATTGGTTCTTCGCCAGGAAAAAAACCTAGGTTTTGTGTAAAAGTCCAGTCATAGCAGCAAATCTAGAATCTGAATCCCCTCAGTTTCTCTCTCTATCTCATTATTATGTTATTGTTGTATGATGTAAAACTGCCATATGAATTGTTATTTTATACATTGGCCATCCTTTTTCTAGGATAAAACTTAGATGTTATGGGAGTTTCTCTTTAGAAGAAACATGTCCAGTCTTTAAAAAAGCTGATACACATTTTGCCTGTAGGTAAAATTGGTAATTTTTACTATAGTTTAATTTTACTCACAGTTATATGAAACATTTTGTTTTCCTCTTTACTATTATTTCTCCAGTTTTTAGTATTAACATTTGCTACAAGCAATAAAACCTTCTTAGCCCCCCTCCAAATTCTTCCTATATTCACAGTCCTTTCCTAAACCCCACAGATAGTAATGGTCATCTTAAAACTGCAATCAAAAACTAAACTGTATATTTAGAAGCTTTATAAAATACATATATTTGTGTTCACATGCTAACATACACTTTGTAAGTTGGAAGCAAACCATTCTATTGTGTAGCAGCAGCAGCTGTTTCATCACCTGTCAGTTTGTTGGGAAATGTTGACTTTATGAGAAACACATTTAGGCCATTCATCATGTACAAAAAACCTAGTACAGTACTATTACACTGTGCGGAGTATAGTTAGCATTATGTTAAATATGCTCAGTTGGCCTAGGAGAAAAGTGATTAGGGAAACGGGTGTTTGCTTCAAGTTTGATTCAGCTTACTATAAACATACAGACAGTGAAGGTATTTTAAAATAATATAGTTTTAAAGAATAATCTTGTAGTAGTTAATTAATTTATTGCTACTTTTCTGATTATATAAGGTAACTTAATTAAAATGCATACAGATTTGCTTAAAATAATTGGAAAACATTGGCCTTTTAAAAGATTTTTTTAAAGAAAAAATTATGTCTAAAAATTCTGTTTAAAACAGGATTGCTTTAAAAAAAATTAAAAAATCAGTAGGAAAACACTCTAAAGAGAATTATTGCTTCCTTTAAAAATAGCCATTTAACTTCATATTCCTTATCTTCTCATACTTAACTAGAAGCATTTAATGTGATCTATAACCTCATCTTGCTTGGTTTGTTTGCCAATAGCTGTTTGTATGTAAGCAAGTACACAAACTTCTAATAAGTAGGCAACAACTTCTAATAATTTTATGTTTGTTTTTGGGAGAGTTTTATTTTTTTTTTTAAATCCTTATCAGAGGATTAGGAGATTGAAAATTCATCTATAAAATAAAGGTTTTACTGAATTTATTATTTTCATTGAAATTAATTGTAATCAATATAAAATGTAAAAAATTAATTGAAAATGTCATACTACCAGATGGATAATGATCCAAAATATTTGTTTCTGGTGTTTTGGAATCAACAGTTGTGTGAAATGTAACTGGAGAAATATTGAACAATATTCATGTTCTAAATCATTACAACAAATTTTTTCCAAATTTTTAATACAATGGTAACTTAAAATCTAGTCTGTGACGATTTCTACGTATAATTTTTGTTAGTAAAGCAGATTTTCATGAAAATTTGGATTTAAGTTCTATTTAGCATCTACTTTAAAATTTACCCTATTTTGGGAGTTGTTTTTCCCTGGGGGTGAAAAATGATTCATTCAAACTAACTCTGGAAATCAATTCTGTGTAATTTTTTAAAATTTTAATATGGTTTTTTATAATAACTTTAATACTTTTGGAGATAGTGGCTTTTGAAATTGTATATTTTTTTAATTGAAAAATGTTTGTTTCAAACAGTTTTTCTTGAATTGTTCAAAATGTTTACATTTTACAAAAAAAAAAAACAATACATACCAAGTAAAGACGTAGCTTTAAAAAAAAAAACAAAGAGAATAGTTTTCATTGGTTACTGTAAACCCAATACAAAGCAAGTTATTGCTTGTTGATGGTAAGCTTTTGCTCTTGAAATGTAAAATTTGAATCCTTTTGTGTAACATGAAGGTAAAAGCTTTGAGAATAATTCATATGACTTTTTAATGTTCTGGAAAAAATTGTTTAAAAAAAATTGATGTTCTTAAAATGAGCACTGTTGAAAGTATTTGGTGCAAAATTTAAGAAAATTATGAAAAAATAAAGTAACTTCAAATTTTTTTTGGAAAAGAGAACCATGTTACGTTTGGATTGAAATTAATACAGATTTACCACCCAATTACAGATGACCTTATCTGGGTACTAGTAATTTTATTAAAGAGATTTGGCTAGTTTAGAAAACAAATTAATTTAAGTGAATAACCATATGTGGAAAATCCATCAGTACAAAATGTAGGTTTTTTTTATTTCTCTATCAAAATTGAATGAAATATGACTGTTTCACCGCTGAAATTAAGCTAGCTGGCAATTCATCAATTACTATTAGTTGAAAACTTAAATTAGTAGTAAATTTTTTCAGTAAACATTAAAACCTCTTTTATCCAGAGCCTCTGATTTCTGGATATAACATAAAAATAAATTAAGCGCCTTTATTCAGCAAGACATCTTGCCATTAGGCCAGGTTCTTGTGCCAGCATTCGGCTTTTCTTTGCGGACTCAGCCAGTTGTGTTCGAGTCTCCGTATCAATCAGTTGTGATTGAGTGTCCTTATCAGTTATGTTTAGATGTCTGATAGAACTTTAATGGGCTATAAATATCTTTCTTTATTTATCCTGTAAGTTTCGAGAGTTGATGAATATCCCTTGGAAAGCGTCTTGTGAGTGACTAATCAGAAAATTGTTTGTGGGTGTTTAATCAGAAAATAAACTCTCTTGAAGCAAACAAAGCAATCACACAATGACGACATTCATGATTAGCTGTGCTGGTCTTTATACCCGCTAGTAATAATTTGTCGTGACTACCAGACCTAGCATGTAAACAGCAATGAGTTAGGAACTACATACAGGCATGTAACTTAATTGCAAATACAGCTCTATGTTGCTATTAAAATATAATTACAATCTTTAATAAATGTAACTTATTTATTTGAAATAATTATGCATCTACTTCCAATTGGAATGGTTGTGGCTATGTAGTGCAAACGTACATCATTAAACAGCCCCTCCCATATCTGGATATTTTTTTACCCTGATCGGGCTGTTGTCGCATTATGAGAAGTTTTACTGAAGCATTAATGTTTAATAAGTATTCAGTATTTCACATTAGATAGTATAACCTAGTTTTATAATTTATTTGCAATAAGGAGTAGCTTTTACCTTTAAAAGCTCGGGGTGAATATTGAAGTAGAGGGTACAGTGATATAATATATTTTTACCGTCCATGACAGGACTATTACTGGATGACATAAAGTAGTTTAATTTTAAAATGTAATTATACGTAGGAATAAATTTTAAACTTAGTGATAAACAAATTCGGGTTATTTTGTTTAAGTCACTATTTCTTGCTTTGTGGCAGCAATTCTTGAAAGTTAGCTTAATTTTGTGAAATCCGACATCAAATGGAAAGAATTAATTTTATCTAGAATTTCCTACAATTGTATTAGTGATAATGTCAAGAAAAAAAATATTGCATCTATTTGAGATCTATTTTATTTTGCTGTTACGCAGCCACCTAGATTAAACGTGACTTGAGACTGCTAAAACAAATTCGTTAAGAAAGTTTTTAAATGGACTTGGAAAAATTGGAAAGATTTCAAAATGATTATTTTATAGCGATTTAAAAATAAAAACAAAAATTAAAATTCCAATTCGGCGTGTTTTAATAGATTTTATTTTTATTTTCAGTAGTAACACAAGGTACGGGGACATTATCAGGAGGACCCATCATGGCAGAGGACCAAGCAAGGAAGCGAGAGCTTCGGTTGTTAAAAAACAGGTTAGATTTAACTATTTTGTTGCTTGGTCCTAATGAGGCATTAGCCGCCATTAATACTTTGAGGCTTTGAAATAAATCATTGTATTATAAATCAGAAACTTGTATACTAAATTCTCAAATGGGACCTACACAATGTAGGTAATAGATAGCAAGTTTACAATGTCTCATTTAACAGTGCTTTTTTATATATCCATGTAAATCATTAACAAGTAAATTAATTTGTTAAAAAAATTTAGTTTATATTTGTCATATTAATGGGAATCTTAAAAGTGGATGTTATAATAGTGTAAGTGTACATGCATGTTGCAACGAACCGTCAACTGCTAACTTCACATTGAATTTGACTAAAATTGGTATAGTAATACATCGACTTACGCAACCCCGTCTTACACGATTCCAAAGTTATGCGGTTTTAAGGTGTCTTGATCTTAAGGCGCCTTGTGGCTATCGCGTCATAATGTCGCCAGAGCCTGTCTCGCTCAGTCTACAGGCTCAGTTGGGTTTTAGCTTTCGATTGTATTAGGGCGTGTATATTGGAGTACCAAGTCAAAAGAGCTATATAGAGTAAAACATATTATTTGTGTTACAAAGTTGTTGTGTAAGTTAAAGTTATTATGTTGTATTTATTTTATTTATGGACACTTGTTAAATTTTACTATATCATCCAGAAGTAGAAGTGATTCTTTTTCATTAAAAGAGAAAAGAAAAACATTATCTTTGGACTGTAAGCTTGACATTATCAAAGACTTCAATGCAAAAATAAAAGCTTATGAATTAGCAAAGAAGTTTGATTTACCAGAATCGACATTCAGAACAATTATAAAAAATAAAGAAAAAATCCTTGAAGCTATGAAAAATTGTTAATATTTAAATTCAACAATCATTGGTAAAAGTCATGGTGTTATTGCTGAGATGGAAACAATATTAATAAAATTATAATGAGATTATCAAGTAACAATGGAAAATTGTCCTGTTGACCAGAACACGATTTGTTCTCAAGCTAAGCTGATTTTTGACAAAATTATAAGAAGATAATGGAGAGGTAGCTAAGAACGAAATGTTTAAAGCTAGCAATGGTTGGTTCAGTCAATTTATAAGTCACTGTGACAGGCTCAGCATTGCAGAAAGTGGAGGGGTAGCCATTGCTGCTAAAGAGATTGCATCCCTCTCTCAAAAATTGAAAGCTATGATAGAAGACGGTGGCTTACCAACCAAACCATATTCTACATGGATGAAACTGGCCTGTTGTGGAAGAAAATGCCTAAAAGAACTTTTATAGCGCATGAAGAGAAAACACTTCCGGGTTTTAAAGCCGCCAAAGATTAATTGACAGTGATGATTGAAGCAAATGCTGCTGGTGATTGTCAGTTGCAAACTCATAGTTTACTACTCAGAAAATCCAAGGGCATTAAAAAATATTTCTAAAGCTAGCTTGCCCATGATTTGGAAGTCGAATTGAAAGGCTTGGGTGATAGCTTCCCTTTTTGTGGACTGGTTTGGTTATTTCATACCTCAAGTCAAACGTTATTGCCGGCCTAAACAAATTCCTTAAAAACTAATGCTATTAATTGACAATGCACCTGGCCATCCTCCTATTACTTAAACTAATTTCTAGAGTTTAGAACCACTAAAAAATGGTATTTTTTGCCACCAAACACAACTAGTTTGAATCAAACAATGGATCGAGGGGTCATTACAATATTTTAAAGCTTATTACACAAGATCATTTACGCTTCTGCGTGAAGCTATTAGATAGAACAATGAGCTCTCTGTTAAAGCTTTTTTTTGAAACAATTCAATGTTTTGGATGCTCTGTGAATCATTGAACAATCTTGGAATGAAATTTCACAAAAAACTTTGAATGGGATTTGGATAAAGATGTGTCCATTTTCTTTTCGCCATTGAAGCTCAAGCTGAATCAGTGACAGAGTCTGATGTGATTGATGAAGTTGTCGGTCTTGCCAGACAACTAAATTTAAAAGTAGATAATTATGGTGTTCAAGAACTGCTGGATTCACACAACCAAAAGCTGACAATTGATGAGCTCATAGAAGTGCGTGAGCAAAAGCAAGAATTTAAAAACCCAGATTCTTTAGACCCAGTTGACGTAGATGAAAATACAGTTAAAAACTTGACAAAAGGCCATAGTTTATTTGACCAAGGCTTAAAAAATTTGGAAACCATAGACTCCAATGCAGAACGCATTCCTGCTACAAAACGAGGAGTAAAAAAAATACTAGCGAGTTACAAGGAAATTCTGGGTGAGAACAAAAACTTTCAATTTGTCAAACAAATTAACTAGATTGTGTGAAGCCTTCTATGTCAAAATAACTTCTCTTCACTTACTTCTTTGCAATATGTATGTATATAATATAATTTGTTGTTGTGTTATGTATGTAAGATTTTATTACATACACATTATTCTTCTAAATTATTGGTTTATTTAGCCTTTTGCCTCAATTGAACATGATTTTCATGTATTTATATGTAAAATTATACCATGACTTATGCATTTCAACTTACACAATTATCGCTCGGTTCCACTTATCGCGTAACTATAAGGCATTACTGTATTATAATTTTTTTATAGTTATATATGTCAGTTTTTTTTGTCACAGCTGTAAACATACATTAAAAGAAACAAAACATATACATTATGTATAAAATAGCCCACAAATTTCAAAAAACAGGATACAAAACAGCATACAAAACTAATAACAATTTACAATACAAAATACAATACAACACCAACAAAAAAGATAAACTACAAGCACCAGGCGTATAAAAATTAAACTGCATCAAGTGCAACAAATTCTACATTGGGCAAATAGGTTGCAGCTTCAAACAAAGAGTCGAGGAACATAAACAGAACACCAACTCAGCATTTTACAATCATATAAAAGAAACAGGACACAAATACACAGACATTTACCATAACCTAGAAATCTTACACATCAACAAAAAGAGGACAACATCTCAACACACTAGAACAATATGAAATTAACAATCACACAAGAACACAAAGTATAAACATATTAAACGAACAAACACAATAGAAATCATACATACTCTTTGATACTATCGAAAATCTGCCTTTAAAACCATCGCCAAGTTTTAAAGACACTTTTAAAGTGTAAGACACTGATGAAGATCACTACATAACGATCGAAAATGTTCTGTCTCGGTAAGTTTTAAGACATTTACAAAATTTAAAGTTAGGATATTATAAACTAATGTTAAAGTGATTAATATACATTATCTTACCATTTACCATTATGCTTAAGTAATGGCTGTTTGCCAGTTATCTATTATTAATAGCGAGTTCTTATGGTGTTGCGTAGGTCTTTGTTCATTTGCATTTACTATATTCAAATGCCAATAAATTAAATATGGTTTGACAATCATTAAATTTGCTTAGAAAAAACCAAATTTTGTTGTTGTCAACATAGTGTATTTTTAGAAATAATTTAATAATTGAATAAAAATTTCTAAAAAATTAAATTTAACATAATTAATATTCATATTTACAAATTGTAATGCTTCTATTTAATTTCCATATGCAAAATTATTGTTATACCACCAAAATAATTAAGGCCTTCCCCCCTAATTGCAATCCTTCAGAATCGAGAAGATGGGAGTTATCATACCAATGCTACACCAAATCTAGAGAGCCTCATAACCTCAACATCAGATAAAACTCCCTTTACATTCCCCCAAACTTATATCATTTTTAACAACTCCATTTACCTTCCTTCTGACAGACTATTAATATCTAGTTTCAAATAATCAATATTTACACAAATCGCATATATCACTATATCATAAACTATAAATCTGTGACATTTGGATATTTATACACATCTGTGGTTCACTTCAGTCTTTTGTTTTTCTCTTTTTTGATTGATGAAGATAATTTTTGATCGAAATATTTCAATAGTGTGTTAAGTTTTTATGTGTGTCTATTTATTTATTTCCAAGAGATTGCAATTTTGGACTATTGCCATTAGGTAAGTCTGTCAGTCTCCTATCTAGTCCAAAAATTCCAAAATAAGCTTTAAGCTCTATTAGATCTAACCTAAAAATATATATATCGTGATATTTCACGTTGTCCATTATTTATCCATTGCACTGACTTTTTGAAGTTATTATTATGATTAATTGTTTACAATTAACAATAATAACTTTATATATATATATATATATATATATATATATATATATATATATATATATATATATATATATATATAAGTTAATATATTATTATTGTAAGTCATTTTATCCACCAAATACAATATATTACTATACAATAGTAATATATAACTTCATAAAGTCAGTGCAACGGAAAAACAATGGATAACGTAAAATATCAAGAATATATATATATATATTTTGTAATAAATTTCTTTTATTATAACAATTATTATGAATGAATTCTTTAAAATGTTTTCTTTAATAATAATTTTAATCAAGGTAGGTTAGTAAATTTTCTATTTTATTTTAAGAGAAACAAATATTCTAGAGCTTTCTTTTTTTAATAACAAGTTTAATGTATCATTTAAAACATTTTCTTAACAATTATAAGTTCTATTAGTAAATTACAAATTTTTTTCTTTTTTAAAGTTTTACAAATTTACTATTAGTTTCCTCTATTATAATAAGTCTTATTACTCTAAATTGTATTTCTCTTTTGGGCAGCAACAGTTTTTATTTAATTTAGCCTAAATTGATTTTAATTTTGGTTTAGCACAAGCTCTCTTAATCTCGGGTTATCTGGTGGGTTTTAAATTTTGAATAATGAAATCTTATTTGGCACTCGAAAGTACAAGAACAAAAAAATCTAAGCTATAAATGTTATAAACTATGTTACAAATTAATTCATTTCTAAGTAAAATTGTTCCTTAATATTCTCTCTAAATGTTTTCTTTTATAGTTTAATTTTATAATAAATTCACTGGTTTCTTTTCTTTTATAAATGTCTGATTGCAAAATTTCAAAATGTAGTAATGGATCTAGCCTATATACTTGAGTGTTTTAGATTGCAGATTCCACTTTTCAGCCTTTATAAAAATATTTAATAAGATCTTTTTAATTAATTTTCTTGAAAGTATTTTGTAGTGTTAATTGAATTCGAGACTAACACTCCCGCACTAAGTTTAAATTCGATAAATTTTATGGGCCAATTCTGAAGTACGTCTGTCTTGCTTGAGTAGGTGTGAAGAACTGACGCCACGCTAACTAAGCATTTCAAAATGGCTAAAACAAACTATTTCCCTCTTTTAATTGTTGTTACCGGCTTTACGGATGCTGTATTCACTGCCTTTTGTACATTTCATGTTCTTAATAACTAGGTTTTAATTTCTTTGCAGGTAACTGCATTTAAATATTATATCTCCCGACGACGTTTAAATTGTCAGCTGTTCTATTCACAATGCGCGCGCATCTTACTTAATACGCCAACCCGTTTAGGTCAACTTGTGTGCAATGTTAAAATGGTTTCACTTTTCTTAACACTTAAAGGCTTTTACTATTATTTACATTGCTTTAGTGTTCCTTTTAAACTGTTACACATTAAATTGTTTCTATTATATTGTTTGTTTTACAGTGGTTATTGTTCTAAACTTGTGATTAAATATTACGATTTTGCCAATTTAGGTTATGTTTACATTTTCTTCTTTTTTTATAATTGGTTATTTTATGGTTTGAATTTACTTATATATTTATATTATATTATACATAGTGCCTTTCTTACTTGCTATACCAAAATGTTACAATATATATTATATATATATATATATATATATATATATATATATATATATATATGTATATATTTATATATATTTAGGTTAGTTTTGGTTGGTAAAGATTATTTAGATTTTTTGGACTAGGAGACTGACAGACTTACCTTGGTAAGAGTCCACACTGTAGTCTTGAAATAGAAACACATAAAAGCACTTAAACAATGATATATTTCAACCACACAGTGGTCTTTGTCAATCGAAGAGAAAACTCGATTTTATTTCATTCTCTCATATTTCTTTTTGTGTTTTCTTTTCGATTGACAAAGACCACTGTGTGGTTGAAATATATCATTGTTTAAGTGCTTTTATGTGTTTCTATTTCAAGACTACCAAGGTAAGTCTGTCAGTCTCCTAGTCCAAAAAATCTATATATATATATATATATATATATATATATATATATATATATATTGTAACATTTTGAAGTAGTATACATATAAAAGGCACTTACCAAAATAAGATAAATATATAAAAATAAATTCAGTATGTAAAAATTACTAAAATATACCAGGAACGAATTGTAAACATAACCTAATTTCACTTGTGTAGAAAATGCACACGGCCACATTTTAGATCTAATCACAAGATTTTATATAAAAGAAAAAAAACACACAAATCACTATTTATAAGGAAATGTATTAGAAATAATTGATAGGTAACAATTTAAATAGAACTATGTAAAAATACACTTAAAACTTTCACACGGCAAGCTAGTGAGTGTTCTGTAGTAAACACGATGCATAACGGATTTGTGGAGTTGCGTGCGCATTGACCGGCAAAAGATATTCGTTTAAATATTTCTCGTTTTAAATATAATCTAAAACAGTTTTGGATTTAAATGCAAAGAAATTTAAGTGCAGTTGTTAAGAAGAAGAAGTGTATCCGTAAAGAAGAAGAACATGACATCCGTAAAGCTGTTACTTACAAGGAATAAACGAAAAAATAGCGGAAATTCACGACTTGGCCATTTTTTTCTAACAAAGGTAGCGTCAGTAAGCAGTTGGAACAAAGCATCGGAACGAGGAAGACGTATTCAGAATTGGCTGTAAAAATTTTATTTTTTTAACTGGTGCGGAAAGTGCAGTATCGTATTCAAATTATAATCACAGAGTAACAATAAGCCAAACCATTGAACTGATCAATTAAGAAGACATTATTCAGGAAATTATTTAATTAGGAACAAAATAACTTGTAAAAATTTTAACTTGTAAGAATTGTAATTTAGATATTTTTTTGAAAGTGCCAACTCAAATTTCATTATTCAAAATTTAGAAAACCCACCTATTAACCCGAGATAAAGAGAGCTCAAGCTCAAATTGAAATAATTAAATCAATTTCAATTCATATTAAATTTTATAACTAAACTTTTTGCTGCCATCAACAAAATTTAGACTTAGGCTAATAAAGCTTAATTTTTTGTAATTCTTTGTAGAGGAATTAAGAATTTTTAATTAGTAAGTGACTTTGTAAAAGATAATAGGAATGTCATTTTAAGATATTAAAAATTTATTGTAACAAAAAGCAGCATTGAATTGTTATTTCTTTTAAATTATAAATTTTATTAAGACTTGTATAAAACAAAATTACCAATTATCACATTTGGCACACAAACGTGGGGCTCGATTATAAAAAAATTTAAGAATTAACCTTAAGGCACTTTAGATAAGATTATTAATTAAATATTTGTATTAATATTGTTTACTTTTCAGGACTTTGCAACCATAAGTCAATAATTTTTTTAATTTTCAAAATTTAAATAGAATAAAGGGGAATTTTGAAATTTTAGATAAAGAAATAAAAAAAATGGAATCTGAAACAGGTACATATAATTTAAGGAGGGAGAAAGCGAAAAAAACAGAAAAATTAAAGGAATATAACAAACATAGTAGGTCTAGGAAGGGTACAGCAATTGAGGAAGCTGCAAAAGGAAAATATGTGACATTAAAAGAAAAAATAGATGAAGAAGAGGAAGAAGCTACAATAGGCCTAATAGAATTGGAAGAAGGGACAAGCCTAGAAATACAAGAGACAGAAACGGAAGGCACAGATATGCCTATAGAAGAGAGTGAGGTGGAAACCCAAGTAGATGAGGCTAGGGGATTACCACTGATGCAAACCCAACAGAAAAAGGGAAATAATGAGAATGAAGAATTGAGGGAAATGATGAGATCTCTCATGGAAATGAGTCTAAAAGGGAGAGAGGAAATGAAGGAGGATATGAGAGAATTAAAAAAGGAATTAAAAGAGAATATAAAGGAGGAAAATAAGGAGATGAAAGAAGAGATGAACAGAGGATTTGCCTCAAGTAGGTTGGAAATGGATAAGAAATTCGAAAGCCTAAAGGAAGAAAATAGGAGAATGATAGAGGATATGAGGGAACAGTTGAGAACAGAGAATAATGCTGAAATAGGAGTTATGAGAAGAGACTTAGAGGAGAAAATTAAGGAGAATTTAGAGGAAACAAAAGAAATAATAGCTGATGTGACAGAAATTAATAAGAAAGAGATAGAGAAGGTAGAAAGAATGACAATACAGAACAGGGAAGAGTTAAGAGTTTTAAATAGGGAGATAGCGATTGAGAAAAACAATAATAATGATAGAATTGACCGAGTGGAAACAGAAGGAAGGAGGAATAATGAGAAACAAGGGGAATTGACCCAGAGAATGGAAAAGGTAGAAAAGAAGGTGGAAGAAAATAAAGGAGGAGAAGGCCTAAGGATAATACAGGTGTCATGCGGGAATCAGGAGGAGATGCCAAAATTTAATGGTAGGAATGGTAACCCTATGGAGTTCCTAAAAAGACTGGATAGGTATGTGGAGAGAAAATTTGGATGTAGGACAGGGGAAGGATTTGAAAATGAATGGAGAGGAATCATAGATAGAGTCTTGGAAGTAGGAGCGGCAAGATGGTGGGAATCAATCAGAGAGGAAGTGGAAAATTTCGCAGATTTACAAGATAGGTTTATAGAAAGATACTGGGCCAAAGAAATACAGGAAGGCATCAAAGAGAGAATAGAAAATGAAAGGTATATAGAGGGAAATGGAAGAGCCAGAGCAGATTATTTCATAGAAAGAGTCATAGTTTTAAAGAACATGACACCACCGCAAAATGAGGAAGAGATAGTCCGGAGATTAAGCCGGCATTTTAATGAAAGGATACAGTTGTCTAGAAGAGTACAAAATATAAAAACGATCCGAGAGATGGAAAGGATGCTAAATGAGGAGGATATAGAGGAGAGAAATAAGGAAATAAGACAGAGAAACAGGGGACTATGGAATAGGCCTACCCCTAGAGAGGAACAGACTGGAAATAGATTTCCACCCAGAAGGGGTGAGGAAGGGATGAGACAGCAGGGAAATAGAAGATTTCCAGGACCAGGAGAATTGTATAGAAGGAATGAATATAGAAGTGAAGGACGGCCATATGTCCAGTTTTTTAACAGAAGAATAGATAATCATATGAGGGGGAATATTGAACCAAGACCAGGGCAGGAAAATAATCGAGAAAATAGAGGAGACAGGAATTACAGAACAAATGACAGGAGCCAGAAGGAAATAAATCAGATAGAGGCAAGGACAGGCGTGGGGACAAGGAAGGAGGATGGTGCACATAGTCAAACGGAAAACTAGAGAACACTGGTATCGTCGCCTTGGATCAGGAAAAGGAGCATCAAACAGAACAAATGAGGTTGCCAGTGATAAAATTTGATAAAAGCTCCTACGATAAAATTAAGTTAACTATAAATAATGTATTAATCAGTAGAAAATTTTTAGAACAAGAAGATGAGGAGAGAAATTATAATTTAGGAATTGAAAAAAAAATAATAAACCCAGAGATAGAGATTAAGATGGAAGATACAAGTTTACTAGCATTAATAGACACAGGCAGTAACGTAACATGTATCCAGGAGAAATGGATGTTAGAGAATAAAAATAAAATAGGAAAAATAGAAATCTTACCAATAAAAAATTTAACCATTCGGACTGCAACAAATAAGAAAACTAAAAAGATAAACAAAATGATCATGGTAATAGGAGAATTAGGAGGGGTAAAATATCCGTTTCAATGCCTAGTGGTGCCAGGCTTATTGAGAAAATTTATTATAGGTACGGATATGTTGATGGATGTGGAGGCACAACTTGATTTTGGAAAATGGGAGATGGAGTTTAAATATGAAAACAAATTATATAAATCAAAAATGAGTGTAGATGGGCAGACAAAATTTAAAGGGGAGATGAATAATTTTGAAAATGAGATGGAGGAGGAATTGAATTGTGATGAACAGGAAGGAATGAATGATATGGAAAAATGGGAAGAATTTGAAACTTTTGGAAACCAGAGTAAAAATTATATTAAAATTGTACAAGAGGAGGGAGAGATAAAAAAAGAGGATATTTTTGAAAGAATAGGGAATGAAGAGGTAACTAAGGAACAAAGACAGGAGATGAGTGATTTAATAGAAAAGTATAAAGAAGTATTTTCAGACCAGCCCGGTTTATGCACTGCATATAAACATAAGATTAAAGTTAGGGAAGATGTACCATTTTACCAAAGAAATTACCCAATTCCTACAAAATACCAAGATCAGGTACAAGAAGAGATAGAGAAAATGTTGAGGTTAGGTATAATTGAAAGAAGTACTAGTCCATATATTAATCCAATAGTCCCAGTCATCAAAACCAATGGGAAAGTTAGATTATGTTTAGATGCAAGAAAACTAAATGAAATTATAATTCCGGATTATGATTGCTATAGAGGAATAAATGAGATTCTACACAGAGCAAAGAGAGTTAATTGGTTGAGTACCATGGACCTCACTAACAGTTTCTGGCAGGTTGAATTGGAAAAGGAGTCAAGAAAATATACTGCATTCCAACATAGAGGGAAAACATACCAGTTTGTTGTTACACCCTATGGATTGAAAACATCTCTAGCAGCATTGGCAAGAGCTATGGACAGTATTATGAGGGAGGAATTAGAAGATTTCACCTTAATATATGTAGATGATATAGTCTGTATGTCTGAGACATTTGAGGAGCATAAAAAACACCTAGAAAGGATCTTCCAAATTTTTTTAAAAAACAACATGACCATTAAATTTGATAAATCAGAGTTCTGTAGAAAAGATATTTCATTCTTAGGATATAGATTGACTACAAATGGAGTAAAGATGGATGAAGAGAAGGTTAGAGCTATATTAGAATTTCCCTCACCTAAAAATCCTCGACAGTTAAAAGGTTTTATTGGAATGGCTAATTATTATAATAAATTTATAGAAAAATATTCAGAATTTGTACAACCATTATTAAAATTAATATCTAATAGAAACAAATTTATTTGGACAGAAGAGGAGGAGCGAAATTTTATTAAATTAAAGAAAAAATTTTTGGAAACAAATGTACTTACTCACCCAGATTACCAGAAAACATTTTACCTACAAACAGATGCCAGTGAATATGCCATAGGAGGACACATCTATCAGATTGATGAAAAGGGGGAGAAAAAGGCAGTAATGTTTATGAGCCGCACATTAAAAGGAAGTGAAGTTAAATATTATACCACTGAGAAGGAATTACTTGCTATATTGTTTTGTCTGCAGAAAGCAAGACAGATCATCCTAGGAAGAAAAATTGTGATCCAGACTGACCATCAGGCCTTAACTTTTATTAAGACTTGTAAAATTTTAAATTCAAGATTGCATAGATGGATATTACTAATGCAAGAGTATGATTATACTATTGAACACTGTAAAGGAAAAGAAAATGTAGTTGCAGACCTATTGAGCAGGAACCCTTGTGACAAAAATAAGTTTGAAAGGAGAGACCAAAATTCAGAATTACAAATAAATTATATAGAAAGAGTTATGGATATGGAAATGTGTACAAAATTTAAAGAATTTAGTAAATTACAAGTAGAAGATTTGGAAGTTAGAGAAATAAAAGAAAACATTCAAAATTATCTTCAAAATTATAAAATTATTAATGACTTAGTATACAAAAGAAATAGGGAAAGTTGGAAAATAGTAGTACCAAAGGGAATGATTAAAGAAATAGTGGGTACTTGTCATGAATATTACCTGCATGCAGGAGCTAAGAAATGTCATACCATATTATCAGAGAGCTTCACTTGGAAGAAGATGGGAAAAAGCATTAGGGGAATTATTAAAACATGTAATATTTGTCAAAGAGCTAAAAATGTAACCCAAGGTAATTTTGGAGAGATGAAAGGGATCCAAGTGGAAAAACCAAAGGAGCAATTGTCAATTGATTTTATAGGACCATTTCAAAGAACTGTAGGAGGCTATAAGTATTTATTAGTAATGTTAGATGTATTTACAAAATTCGTTCAAATCTATAAATTGAAAAAGGCAACCACAGGGGAGGCAATTAAATGTTTAGAAAATTATATAGAAAATTTCGGGAGAGTAGAAAGAATACAGACTGATCATGGAACCCAGTTTAATAATAAGAAATGGCTGGAGTATATAAAAAATAGAGAAATGAAACCAATATTTTCTCCAATAAGGAGGCCACAAAGCAATATCGTTGAGAGGGTGAATAAGGAGATCATTAGATGTTTGAGAACATATTGTCATCATAACCATAGAGAATGGGGAAAGTATGTAGAGGTTATTAACCAGGCAATTAATGAAATTCCTCATGAGACTACAGGATACACACCTAACCAGCTACAACTAGGAATTCAGGATGAAAGGTTTTGGCAAAAGGAAATAAAAAATTTTGGCTGGAGTTCAAAATTAATAAATTTAGAAAGACATTTAGAAATTGCTAGGAGTAGAATTAAGAAGAAGGCTCATAAGAGAGCAGAGAAATTTAATAAAACTCATAAAATAGAAGAATTAAATGTTGGGGACAAGGTATTAGTAAAAGAAAATTGGCAACCACAGGGTATAAGAGGTGAGATGGCAAAATTATTTTATATATATGATGGACCTTATGTGATCACCAAGAAATATGGCAAAGCGACTTATGAAATCAAAGATGCTAGAAGAAATAAAATTAGAGGAATTTTCCATATTAGCTTGTTAAAGAAATTTTATGAACCAAGGGAGGCACACCAGGGAGAATCAGATAAATTTCAGGTAGAACAAATTAAATAAAAAAAGGGAGAAGTCGAGAGAAAGGAAAATAACAAGGGATAATAAGATGGTAACAACAGGAATGTCTCAGGATATAAAAGTATTAGGAGAAGGAAGCGAATGTAGGAGGGATAGATAACAAATAAACCGGAAATGACAATAGACCAGAAATGACTTAATAATTAAACAAACACTTGAAAAGAAAAAATATAAAGAAATAAAAAAAAAAATATGTAAAAATAAATAAAATAGGAAGGGATGAATGAATAAGAACAAGGACCTAACCTACAAACAACCTAGACATGCTATGACTCGGTTAGGCTAAAATTTAAAAAAAGAACACTGTGTCAGAAGATAGATTATATAGATAAATAAAAAGACTTATGATTGGAAGGATTCCATTCTATTAAAATTAAAATAAAGAGAGAAAAAGAAAAAGTTTGTAAAATAGATTCTAAGAATCAGAAAATGATTAATGTACGAGATGTTAAGAGTAAGAGTATTGTTGATTAAATGTTAATTGTTAATTTATTGTATTGTTAGGAGTTAAGTATATCATATGTAATTAGATGGCAGCAGACAAGCAAGAAGGATAGAGTAAGAGTTTACTCCCAAAATGTGAAAATTGAGAGTTAAGAGTAAGAGGATTGTTGATTAAATGTTAATTGTTAATTTATTGTGTTGTTAGTAGTTAAGTATATCATATGTAATTAAATGGCAGCAGACAAGCAAGAAGGATAGAGTAAGAGTTTACTCCCAAAATGTGAAAATTGAGATTAAAAAAAAGGAATTTTGGAATCAAAATTTTTTTTTATCTAAATTTGGGGACTATGTAACATTTTGAAGTAGTATACATATAAAAGGCACTTACCAAAATAAGATAAATATATAAAAATAAATTCAGTATGTAAAAATTACTAAAATATACCAGGAACGAATTGTAAACATAACCTAATTTCACTTGTGTAGAAAATGCACACGGCCACATTTTAGATCTAATCACAAGATTTTATATAAAAGAAAAAAAACACACAAATCACTATTTATAAGGAAATGTATTAGAAATAATTGATAGGTAACAATTTAAATAGAACTATGTAAAAATACACTTAAAACTTTCACACGGCAAGCTAGTGAGTGTTCTGTAGTAAACACGATGCATAACGGATTTGTGGAGTTGCGTGCGCATTGACCGGCAAAAGATATTCGTTTAAATATTTCTCGTTTTAAATATAATCTAAAACAGTTTTGGATTTAAATGCAAAGAAATTTAAGTGCAGTTGTTAAGAAGAAGAAGTGTATCCGTAAAGAAGAAGAACATGACATCCGTAAAGCTGTTACTTACAAGGAATAAACGAAAAAATAGCGGAAATTCACGACTTGGCCATTTTTTTCTAACAAAGGTAGCGTCAGTAAGCAGTTGGAACAAAGCATCGGAACGAGGAAGACGTATTCAGAATTGGCTGTAAAAATTTTATTTTTTTAACTGGTGCGGAAAGTGCAGTATCGTATTCAAATTATAATCACAGAGTAACAATAAGCCAAACCATTGAACTGATCAATTAAGAAGACATTATTCAGGAAATTATTTAATTAGGAACAAAATAACTTGTAAAAATTTTAACTTGTAAGAATTGTAATTTAGATATTTTTTTGAAAGTGCCAACTCAAATTTCATTATTCAAAATTTAGAAAACCCACCTATTAACCCGAGATAAAGAGAGCTCAAGCTCAAATTGAAATAATTAAATCAATTTCAATTCATATTAAATTTTATAACTAAACTTTTTGCTGCCATCAACAAAATTTAGACTTAGGCTAATAAAGCTTAATTTTTTGTAATTCTTTGTAGAGGAATTAAGAATTTTTAATTAGTAAGTGACTTTGTAAAAGATAATAGGAATGTCATTTTAAGATATTAAAAATTTATTGTAACAAAAAGCAGCATTGAATTGTTATTTCTTTTAAATTATAAATTTTATTAAGACTTGTATAAAACAAAATTACCAATTATCACATTTGGCACACAAACGTGGGGCTCGATTATAAAAAAATTTAAGAATTAACCTTAAGGCACTTTAGATAAGATTATTAATTAAATATTTGTATTAATATTGTTTACTTTTCAGGACTTTGCAACCATAAGTCAATAATTTTTTTAATTTTCAAAATTTAAATAGAATAAAGGGGAATTTTGAAATTTTAGATAAAGAAATAAAAAAAATGGAATCTGAAACAGGTACATATAATTTAAGGAGGGAGAAAGCGAAAAAAACAGAAAAATTAAAGGAATATAACAAACATAGTAGGTCTAGGAAGGGTACAGCAATTGAGGAAGCTGCAAAAGGAAAATATGTGACATTAAAAGAAAAAATAGATGAAGAAGAGGAAGAAGCTACAATAGGCCTAATAGAATTGGAAGAAGGGACAAGCCTAGAAATACAAGAGACAGAAACGGAAGGCACAGATATGCCTATAGAAGAGAGTGAGGTGGAAACCCAAGTAGATGAGGCTAGGGGATTACCACTGATGCAAACCCAACAGAAAAAGGGAAATAATGAGAATGAAGAATTGAGGGAAATGATGAGATCTCTCATGGAAATGAGTCTAAAAGGGAGAGAGGAAATGAAGGAGGATATGAGAGAATTAAAAAAGGAATTAAAAGAGAATATAAAGGAGGAAAATAAGGAGATGAAAGAAGAGATGAACAGAGGATTTGCCTCAAGTAGGTTGGAAATGGATAAGAAATTCGAAAGCCTAAAGGAAGAAAATAGGAGAATGATAGAGGATATGAGGGAACAGTTGAGAACAGAGAATAATGCTGAAATAGGAGTTATGAGAAGAGACTTAGAGGAGAAAATTAAGGAGAATTTAGAGGAAACAAAAGAAATAATAGCTGATGTGACAGAAATTAATAAGAAAGAGATAGAGAAGGTAGAAAGAATGACAATACAGAACAGGGAAGAGTTAAGAGTTTTAAATAGGGAGATAGCGATTGAGAAAAACAATAATAATGATAGAATTGACCGAGTGGAAACAGAAGGAAGGAGGAATAATGAGAAACAAGGGGAATTGACCCAGAGAATGGAAAAGGTAGAAAAGAAGGTGGAAGAAAATAAAGGAGGAGGAGGCCTAAGGATAATACAGGTGTCATGCGGGAATCAGGAGGAGATGCCAAAATTTAATGGTAGGAATGGTAACCCTATGGAGTTCCTAAAAAGACTGGATAGGTATGTGGAGAGAAAATTTGGATGTAGGACAGGGGAAGGATTTGAAAATGAATGGAGAGGAATCATAGATAGAGTCTTGGAAGTAGGAGCGGCAAGATGGTGGGAATCAATCAGAGAGGAAGTGGAAAATTTCGCAGATTTACAAGATAGGTTTATAGAAAGATACTGGGCCAAAGAAATACAGGAAGGCATCAAAGAGAGAATAGAAAATGAAAGGTATATAGAGGGAAATGGAAGAGCCAGAGCAGATTATTTCATAGAAAGAGTCATAGTTTTAAAGAACATGACACCACCGCAAAATGAGGAAGAGATAGTCCGGAGATTAAGCCGGCATTTTAATGAAAGGATACAGTTGTCTAGAAGAGTACAAAATATAAAAACGATCCGAGAGATGGAAAGGATGCTAAATGAGGAGGATATAGAGGAGAGAAATAAGGAAATAAGACAGAGAAACAGGGGACTATGGAATAGGCCTACCCCTAGAGAGGAACAGACTGGAAATAGATTTCCACCCAGAAGGGGTGAGGAAGGGATGAGACAGCAGGGAAATAGAAGATTTCCAGGACCAGGAGAATTGTATAGAAGGAATGAATATAGAAGTGAAGGACGGCCATATGTCCAGTTTTTTAACAGAAGAATAGATAATCATATGAGGGGGAATATTGAACCAAGACCAGGGCAGGAAAATAATCGAGAAAATAGAGGAGACAGGAATTACAGAACAAATGACAGGAGCCAGAAGGAAATAAATCAGATAGAGGCAAGGACAGGCGTGGGGACAAGGAAGGAGGATGGTGCACATAGTCAAACGGAAAACTAGAGAACACTGGTATCGTCGCCTTGGATCAGGAAAAGGAGCATCAAACAGAACAAATGAGGTTGCCAGTGATAAAATTTGATAAAAGCTCCTACGATAAAATTAAGTTAACTATAAATAATGTATTAATCAGTAGAAAATTTTTAGAACAAGAAGATGAGGAGAGAAATTATAATTTAGGAATTGAAAAAAAAATAATAAACCCAGAGATAGAGATTAAGATGGAAGATACAAGTTTACTAGCATTAATAGACACAGGCAGTAACGTAACATGTATCCAGGAGAAATGGATGTTAGAGAATAAAAATAAAATAGGAAAAATAGAAATCTTACCAATAAAAAATTTAACCATTCGGACTGCAACAAATAAGAAAACTAAAAAGATAAACAAAATGATCATGGTAATAGGAGAATTAGGAGGGGTAAAATATCCGTTTCAATGCCTAGTGGTGCCAGGCTTATTGAGAAAATTTATTATAGGTACGGATATGTTGATGGATGTGGAGGCACAACTTGATTTTGGAAAATGGGAGATGGAGTTTAAATATGAAAACAAATTATATAAATCAAAAATGAGTGTAGATGGGCAGACAAAATTTAAAGGGGAGATGAATAATTTTGAAAATGAGATGGAGGAGGAATTGAATTGTGATGAACAGGAAGGAATGAATGATATGGAAAAATGGGAAGAATTTGAAACTTTTGGAAACCAGAGTAAAAATTATATTAAAATTGTACAAGAGGAGGGAGAGATAAAAAAAGAGGATATTTTTGAAAGAATAGGGAATGAAGAGGTAACTAAGGAACAAAGACAGGAGATGAGTGATTTAATAGAAAAGTATAAAGAAGTATTTTCAGACCAGCCCGGTTTATGCACTGCATATAAACATAAGATTAAAGTTAGGGAAGATGTACCATTTTACCAAAGAAATTACCCAATTCCTACAAAATACCAAGATCAGGTACAAGAAGAGATAGAGAAAATGTTGAGGTTAGGTATAATTGAAAGAAGTACTAGTCCATATATTAATCCAATAGTCCCAGTCATCAAAACCAATGGGAAAGTTAGATTATGTTTAGATGCAAGAAAACTAAATGAAATTATAATTCCGGATTATGATTGCTATAGAGGAATAAATGAGATTCTACACAGAGCAAAGAGAGTTAATTGGTTGAGTACCATGGACCTCACTAACAGTTTCTGGCAGGTTGAATTGGAAAAGGAGTCAAGAAAATATACTGCATTCCAACATAGAGGGAAAACATACCAGTTTGTTGTTACACCCTATGGATTGAAAACATCTCTAGCAGCATTGGCAAGAGCTATGGACAGTATTATGAGGGAGGAATTAGAAGATTTCACCTTAATATATGTAGATGATATAGTCTGTATGTCTGAGACATTTGAGGAGCATAAAAAACACCTAGAAAGGATCTTCCAAATTTTTTTAAAAAACAACATGACCATTAAATTTGATAAATCAGAGTTCTGTAGAAAAGATATTTCATTCTTAGGATATAGATTGACTACAAATGGAGTAAAGATGGATGAAGAGAAGGTTAGAGCTATATTAGAATTTCCCTCACCTAAAAATCCTCGACAGTTAAAAGGTTTTATTGGAATGGCTAATTATTATAATAAATTTATAGAAAAATATTCAGAATTTGTACAACCATTATTAAAATTAATATCTAATAGAAACAAATTTATTTGGACAGAAGAGGAGGAGCGAAATTTTATTAAATTAAAGAAAAAATTTTTGGAAACAAATGTACTTACTCACCCAGATTACCAGAAAACATTTTACCTACAAACAGATGCCAGTGAATATGCCATAGGAGGACACATCTATCAGATTGATGAAAAGGGGGAGAAAAAGGCAGTAATGTTTATGAGCCGCACATTAAAAGGAAGTGAAGTTAAATATTATACCACTGAGAAGGAATTACTTGCTATATTGTTTTGTCTGCAGAAAGCAAGACAGATCATCCTAGGAAGAAAAATTGTGATCCAGACTGACCATCAGGCCTTAACTTTTATTAAGACTTGTAAAATTTTAAATTCAAGATTGCATAGATGGATATTACTAATGCAAGAGTATGATTATACTATTGAACACTGTAAAGGAAAAGAAAATGTAGTTGCAGACCTATTGAGCAGGAACCCTTGTGACAAAAATAAGTTTGAAAGGAGAGACCAAAATTCAGAATTACAAATAAATTATATAGAAAGAGTTATGGATATGGAAATGTGTACAAAATTTAAAGAATTTAGTAAATTACAAGTAGAAGATTTGGAAGTTAGAGAAATAAAAGAAAACATTCAAAATTATCTTCAAAATTATAAAATTATTAATGACTTAGTATACAAAAGAAATAGGGAAAGTTGGAAAATAGTAGTACCAAAGGGAATGATTAAAGAAATAGTGGGTACTTGTCATGAATATTACCTGCATGCAGGAGCTAAGAAATGTCATACCATATTATCAGAGAGCTTCACTTGGAAGAAGATGGGAAAAAGCATTAGGGAAATTATTAAAACATGTAATATTTGTCAAAGAGCTAAAAATGTAACCCAAGGTAATTTTGGAGAGATGAAAGGGATCCAAGTGGAAAAACCAAAGGAGCAATTGTCAATTGATTTTATAGGACCATTTCAAAGAACTGTAGGAGGCTATAAGTATTTATTAGTAATGTTAGATGTATTTACAAAATTCGTTCAAATCTATAAATTGAAAAAGGCAACCACAGGGGAGGCAATTAAATGTTTAGAAAATTATATAGAAAATTTCGGGAGAGTAGAAAGAATACAGACTGATCATGGAACCCAGTTTAATAATAAGAAATGGCTGGAGTATATAAAAAATAGAGAAATGAAACCAATATTTTCTCCAATAAGGAGGCCACAAAGCAATATCGTTGAGAGGGTGAATAAGGAGATCATTAGATGTTTGAGAACATATTGTCATCATAACCATAGAGAATGGGGAAAGTATGTAGAGGTTATTAACCAGGCAATTAATGAAATTCCTCATGAGACTACAGGATACACACCTAACCAGCTACAACTAGGAATTCAGGATGAAAGGTTTTGGCAAAAGGAAATAAAAAATTTTGGCTGGAGTTCAAAATTAATAAATTTAGAAAGACATTTAGAAATTGCTAGGAGTAGAATTAAGAAGAAGGCTCATAAGAGAGCAGAGAAATTTAATAAAACTCATAAAATAGAAGAATTAAATGTTGGGGACAAGGTATTAGTAAAAGAAAATTGGCAACCACAGGGTATAAGAGGTGAGATGGCAAAATTATTTTATATATATGATGGACCTTATGTGATCACCAAGAAATATGGCAAAGCGACTTATGAAATCAAAGATGCTAGAAGAAATAAAATTAGAGGAATTTTCCATATTAGCTTGTTAAAGAAATTTTATGAACCAAGGGAGGCACACCAGGGAGAATCAGATAAATTTCAGGTAGAACAAATTAAATAAAAAAAGGGAGAAGTCGAGAGAAAGGAAAATAACAAGGGATAATAAGATGGTAACAACAGGAATGTCTCAGGATATAAAAGTATTAGGAGAAGGAAGCGAATGTAGGAGGGATAGATAACAAATAAACCGGAAATGACAATAGACCAGAAATGACTTAATAATTAAACAAACACTTGAAAAGAAAAAATATAAAGAAATATAAAAAAAAAATATGTAAAAATAAATAAAATAGGAAGGGATGAATGAATAAGAACAAGGACCTAACCTACAAACAACCTAGACATGCTATGACTCGGTTAGGCTAAAATTTAAAAAAAGAACACTGTGTCAGAAGATAGATTATATAGATAAATAAAAAGACTTATGATTGGAAGGATTCCATTCTATTAAAATTAAAATAAAGAGAGAAAAAGAAAAAGTTTGTAAAATAGATTCTAAGAATCAGAAAATGATTAATGTACGAGATGTTAAGAGTAAGAGTATTGTTGATTAAATGTTAATTGTTAATTTATTGTATTGTTAGGAGTTAAGTATATCATATGTAATTAGATGGCAGCAGACAAGCAAGAAGGATAGAGTAAGAGTTTACTCCCAAAATGTGAAAATTGAGAGTTAAGAGTAAGAGGATTGTTGATTAAATGTTAATTGTTAATTTATTGTGTTGTTAGTAGTTAAGTATATCATATGTAATTAAATGGCAGCAGACAAGCAAGAAGGATAGAGTAAGAGTTTACTCCCAAAATGTGAAAATTGAGATTAAAAAAAAGGAATTTTGGAATCAAAATTTTTTTTTATCTAAATTTGGGGACTATGTAACATTTTGAAGTAGTATACATATAAAAGGCACTTACCAAAATAAGATAAATATATAAAAATAAATTCAGTATGTAAAAATTACTAAAATATACCAGGAACGAATTGTAAACATAACCTAATTTCACTTGTGTAGAAAATGCACACGGCCACATTTTAGATCTAATCACAAGATTTTATATAAAAGAAAAAAAACACACAAATCACTATTTATAAGGAAATGTATTAGAAATAATTGATAGGTAACAATTTAAATAGAACTATGTAAAAATACACTTAAAACTTTCACACGGCAAGCTAGTGAGTGTTCTGTAGTAAACACGATGCATAACGGATTTGTGGAGTTGCGTGCGCATTGACCGGCAAAAGATATTCGTTTAAATATTTCTCGTTTTAAATATAATCTAAAACAGTTTTGGATTTAAATGCAAAGAAATTTAAGTGCAGTTGTTAAGAAGAAGAAGTGTATCCGTAAAGAAGAAGAACATGACATCCGTAAAGCTGTTACTTACAAGGAATAAACGAAAAAATAGCGGAAATTCACGACTTGGCCATTTTTTTCTAACAAAGGTAGCGTCAGTAAGCAGTTGGAACAAAGCATCGGAACGAGGAAGACGTATTCAGAATTGGCTGTAAAAATTTTATTTTTTTAACTGGTGCGGAAAGTGCAGTATCGTATTCAAATTATAATCACAGAGTAACAATAAGCCAAACCATTGAACTGATCAATTAAGAAGACATTATTCAGGAAATTATTTAATTAGGAACAAAATAACTTGTAAAAATTTTAACTTGTAAGAATTGTAATTTAGATATTTTTTTGAAAGTGCCAACTCAAATTTCATTATTCAAAATTTAGAAAACCCACCTATTAACCCGAGATAAAGAGAGCTCAAGCTCAAATTGAAATAATTAAATCAATTTCAATTCATATTAAATTTTATAACTAAACTTTTTGCTGCCATCAACAAAATTTAGACTTAGGCTAATAAAGCTTAATTTTTTGTAATTCTTTGTAGAGGAATTAAGAATTTTTAATTAGTAAGTGACTTTGTAAAAGATAATAGGAATGTCATTTTAAGATATTAAAAATTTATTGTAACAAAAAGCAGCATTGAATTGTTATTTCTTTTAAATTATAAATTTTATTAAGACTTGTATAAAACAAAATTACCAATTATCACAATATATATATATATATATATATATATATATATATATATATATATATATATATATATATATATATATATATATATGAAGTTAATATATTACTATGTAAGTAATTTTATCCACCATTAAGTGCAATAATTTTACCTTGAGTGATGAGGCACCTTTCGGTCGTTGACCATTGTCGAATCACTGATGTTTTTCTGTTGTGGATGTTCGGTCTGTGAAGTTGGTGTCTGTTGACGTAACGCGCACTTTTTCTTGATCTGTGTGTATGATATTTCTATATAGTATGTCTTCTGTATATGTTGTTTGTAGATTCATTAAGTTGTTGTGTATGTTTTTATAAATGTGGTATTTTTCTAGTGAGTTTAGTTCTATTGGGTTGTTATTTATTTCCAGTATGGTTAGGTTATTTTCGTAATTTGTTATTTCGTGTTTATGGGATATTAGGTGTGCTGCAACATTTGATACTTTAGAATTTTTGTTTTTGAATGCTCTATAATATCCCACACCTAATATCCCATAAACACGAAATAACAAATTACGAAAATAACCTAACCATACTGGAAATAAATAACAACCCAATAGAACTAAACTCACTAGAAAAATACCACATTTATAAAAACATACACAACAACTTAATGAATCTACAAACAACATATACAGAAGACATACTATATAGAAATATCATACACACAGATCAAGAAAAAGTGCGCGTTACGTCAACAGACACCAACTTCACAGACCGAACATCCACAACAGAAAAACATCAGTGATTCGACAATGGTCAACGACCGAAAGGTGCCTCATCACTCAAGGTAAAATTATTGCACTTAATGGTGGATAAAATTACTTACATAGTAATATATTAACTTCATAAAGTCAGAGCAACGGAAAAACAATGGATAACGTTAAATATCAAGAATATATATATATATATATATATATATATATATATATATTTAGGTTAGTTTGGGTTGGTAAAGATTATTTAGATTTTTTGGACTAGGAGACTGACAGACGTACCTTGGAAAGAGTCCACTCTGTAGTCTTGAAATAGAAACAAGTTTGGGACTTTAAATTATAACGCTTTAAAATTTTTGCCACTCTAAAATATTTGTCTCTTAACAGCTTATAATAGTTGTTTTTAAAACCTTTATTTTATGTATATAAAATGCTATTAATTGTTGCGCCTTAAAGTTGTATTTGTTAAAATTCTTATACTTAAACACAAATAAGAAATTGTTTAATTATTTTGATGCTTGTTTGTGAAATAATTTCCCAAATTGTACTCTGCTATTTCATCAAATAATCATATCTAGATTTGTTACATTGAATTGTTCATGGTTATAATATAACGCTCTAAGGTATATTAGAGCTTTTCAGAATACAAATATAACACTTTGCATTTCATTGTACACATCTAAATATAATCCACTATTCTCTTTAATTTTTTTTCACTCATACTCCTGTGGCATGATCATTTTACTTTATATTGTTCCATTTAAAAATTATATAATTTGTAGTTATTTTCATTTTTTTTATTTCCATGAATAGTGACTTCTTACAATATTAGCTCTTACCTAACATATTTAAAGTATCACTTGAAGGTTCAAATTTACAGACAATTTTTTAATAATTTAGTCTTTTGTCCAGGATGCATCCCTTCTGCAACTTAATTACTTTTAAAATTCTTCACTATGATAACGAAGTCCCTTACATCGCCGCCTCAGTTGCTCAACTGATCAATGCTGTATATAGCCTGTATAGTTTCTCCTTTTTGCAAGTATTTAATTTTATCACTGAACTTATATTTTATTTCCTATTTGTTTAAATTTAATTCTTTTTTTACTTATTTTGTTTTGTTCTGTTTTGTATATGTTTTTGGGTATTAGTTAGTTTTGTACCTTGGTCTTTGGAGTATTTATTTCATACTTTGACACTTCTTCTTCTGTCAATTTTTGTTATTTTTGTCTATTTTCGTAGTTGGGTCAGATTTGTATAACTCTCGAAGTCTTATCTTAATGACTCATTCCATTTGGGGTCGGGTATTAGGTACTGTCATTACAACTTCAATTGCTCATCCTACCTGTTGCTTATTATTAGTTTGTCCTTTTTTAATTAATTTTGCTGAAGTTTTATAATTATTTGTAGGTTATTGTTTTAATGGGCACTGTAGTATATTTTACATAATTCTTAGTTTATAGATTTTTTGGACTAGGAGACTGACACTTACCTTGGTAAGAGTCCACACTGTAGTCTTGAAATAGAAACACATAAAAGCACTTAAACAATGATATATTTCAACCACACAGTGGTCTTTGTCAATCGAAGAGAAAACACAAAAAGAAATATGAGAGAATGAAATAAAATAAATATAAGTTGTAACCACAGATTGTGTAGAGTAGAAATCAGATGTCACAGATGCACAGATTAAATATATATATATATATATATATATATATATATATATATATATATATATATATATATATATATATATATATATATATATATATATATATTGTAAAGTTATTTATAAAACGCTTTACAATTATTATTATTATTATTTTTTTATTAAATATTTATTTTATTGATGATATCAAATTTCTATTTAAAACAAAACAAAAAACTAGTCAGGAACAATTCATTAACATTTATTATAACATTTCTTATTTCAACATTTAAACAATTCACAGAACAAAAATAAACTTAACAAATTTTAACCCAATATACTAAACTCACTTTCTTTGATTTTTTAGTTACGAATTTTTATATACCCTAGGCTAATTTTACGATCTCTTACTATCTCGGGGTTTATAGCATGGGCTATATTTTTAATTCTTTTGTTCATTAAATAAATTTTGAACAAACAATATTAAATTTTGAAATTTGTTTTAATAAATATTTTCCTGATGGAAAAAACTTTAATTTGGAATGGGCAAAAAGGCGAAACTATTTGAACTGGATTATGATCTTATTTCTATTAATCACAAGATATTCTAATGTACAAAATTAAACTTCCCTATTATCCTAAGAGTCCACTAAAGTTTATTTTTTTATAGCGCTATACATACTTAACTTATCAAATACCGAAAATCTGCAGGTCGCTTACCGTTCTCTTCAAATTTCACTTTTTACACACTTAAATTCGTTTTAGTTCCTTCAAATTATATTACCACTGTACTTTATCTTTAAATTCTCTTATCCTTATTTAAAATTGCCAAGTTTCTTCACAAAACGGTATAATTTTGACGAATTCCTTCCAATGTAAAATTTTGACTGCTAAGAAAGGTCTGCTTCCTCGGCGTCACCACGCCAAACTGACTCTAACTACGCATCCTTAGATTTTAAACAATTGTTTGTTTTTTTAATATGGCGGCTTCTCCTTCTTAAAAAAAAATCATATGGATTATAATTTAGTTCGATTCCTTCCCACTAGAGTCGACTGCAACTGACCTACTTCTTGCTTTCTACATCTGTTAATGTCAACGAACTATTTTCACCGTTTTAATTTGGTTAACATACTGTTTCAATTTTCCGATCCTTAACAAACCTTCCAGTGTTTATTTAATTACTATTATTAGTGTGTGAAGTGTCTTTGTGTTTTACTTTTGTAATAATTCGAATTGTGTGTGTTTTGAGCCGAATTCATAGAAACATAACCTTTCTAATCTCATTGTTTACAATCGTATTTCACTTTCTCCTTCAAGTAATTACTTATGCCCTATGTTACTAATATTTACAATTTTGTTTACACATAACTATTATTAGATTATCTTGTTTTTAATTTTATTTGATACAACAAATTTCCTTATGCATTTACAGTTCAAATACCTTGTTTACAATTCTAGGCTTTTACCTACATTTAGTTTCAATTTAACCTAACCAATCTTTTAGTGAATTTCTTTTTTAAATTTTGTGTGAGTTATTTCTAATCTATTTTTCCAATTCTTAAATAACATTATATAGCCTATTCTATAAATGTTACAATATATATATATATTTTTAGGTTAGTTTTGGTTGGTAAAGATTATTTAGATTTTTTGGACTAGGAGACTGACAGACTTACCTTGGTAAGAGTCCACACTGTAATCTTGAAATAGAAACACATAAAAGCACTTAAACAATGATATATTTCAACCACACAGTGGTCTTTATCAATCGAAGAGAAAACACAAAAAGAAATATGAGAGAATGAAATAAAATAAACATAAGTTGTCTTAATATAAGACAACTGTCTTATAGACAATATAGACAAGCTGTCTTATATTAAGACAACTTATATTTATTTTATTTCATTCTCTCATATTTCTTTTTGTGTTTTCTCTTCGATTGATAAAGACCACTGTGTGGTTGAAATATATCATTGTTTAAGTGCTTTTATGTGTTTCTATTTCAAGACTACAGTGTGGACTCTTACCAAGGTAAGTCTGTCAGTCTCGTAGTCCAAAAAATCTAAATAATCTTTACCAACCAAAACTAACCTATAAATATATATATATATATATATATATATATATATATATATGTACATATATATATATATATATATATATATATATATATATGTATATATATATATATATATATATATATATATATATATATATATATATATATATATTGTAACATTTATAGAATGGGCTATATAATGTTCTTGAAGAATTGGAAAAATAAATTAGAAATAACTCACACAAAATTTAAAAAGAAATTCATTAAAAGATTGGTTAGATTAAATAGAAACTAATTTTAGGTAAAAGCCTAGAAAGGTTATAAAACGGTTGTAACATATAAATAAGATATTTGAACTGTAAGTGCATAAAGAAATTTGTTGTATCAAATAAAATTTAAAACAAGATAATCTAATAATAATTATATTCAAACAAAATTGTAAATATTAGTAACATAGGGCATAAGTAATTACTTGAAGGAAAAAGTGAAAAACGATTGTAAACAATGAAAGGTTATGTTTGGAAAAGTCCAGTCAAAACACACACAATTCGAATTATTACAAAAGTAAAACACAAAGACACTTCACACATTAATAATAGTAATTAAATAAACACTGGAAGGTTTGTTAAGGATCGGAAAATTGAAACAGTATGTTAACCAAATTAAAACGGTGAAAATAGTTCGTTGACATTAACAGATGTGAAAGTAAAGAAATAGGTCAAGTGTACAGTCGACTCTAGTGGGAAGGAACGGAACTTCGTTAAATTAGAGCATATGATTTCTTTTTGAAGAAGGAGGCCGCCATATTTGTAAAATATTTTTTAAAAAAATTAAAAATTAAGCGTTAGTTAGAGATAGCGTGGTGTGACGCTACGAGATGGGACCTGGGATGACCAGTCAAAATTTTACATTGGAAAGAATTCGTCAAAATTATACCGTTTTGTGAAGAAACTTGGCAAATTTAAATAAGGATAAGAAAATGTAAAGATAAAGTACAGTGGTAATATAATTTGAAGGAACTAAAACGAATTTAAGTGTGTAAAAAGTGAAATTTGAAGAGAACGGAATCTTACGTAAGCGACCTGCAGAATTTCGGTATTTGATAAGTTAAGTATGTATAGCGCTATAAAAAAATAAACTTTAGTGGACTCTTAAGATAATAGGGAAGTTTAATTTTGTACATTAGAATATCTTGTGATTAATAGTAATAAGAACATAATCCAGTTCAAATAGTTTGGTTTTTTTCTTTGCTTATTCCAAATTAAAGTTTTTCCATCAGGAAAATATTTATTAAAACTAATTTCAAAATTTAATATTGTTTTTCAAAATTTATTTAATTAACAAAAGAAAAAAAAATATAGCCCATGCTATAAACCCCGAGATAGTAAGAGATCGTAAAATTAGCCTAGGGTATATGAAAATTTGTAACTAAAAATCAAAGAATGTGAGTTTAGTATATTGTGTTAAAATTTGTTAAGTTTATTTTTGTTCTGTTTTCTGTTTAAATGTTGAAAGAAAAAATTGTTATAATAAATGTTAATGAATTGTTCCTGAGTAGTTTTTTTTTTGGTTATTAAATAGAAATATTTTATTTCATTTAATAGTATAAAACATTGTTGTATAGCGTTATATAAATACTTTACAATATATATATATATATATATATATATATATATATATATATATATATATATATATATATATATATATATAGATTTTTTGGACTAGGAGACTGACAGACTTACTTTTGTAAGAGTCCACACTGTAGTCTTGAAATAGAAACACATAAAAGCACTTAAACAATGATATATTTCAACCACACAGTGGTCTTTATCAATCGAAGAGAAAACACAAAAAGAATTATGAGAGAATGAAATAAAATAAATATATATATATATATATATAAAATAATATATATATATATATATATATATATATATATATATATATATATATATATATATATATATATATATATTGTTTCCATGAGCATATGAGTGATTATAGTTTATATAAGTCTGCCAGGGGAAAAGAGATAAGGCTTTTAGGGAGGGGGGGGAAATGAATGGATTTATCTGATGTTGAGGTTAGGGGATTCTCTGGACTTGGTATACCACTGGTATGATAGTTCCCACCTTCTCAGTTCTGAGGGATTGCAATCAGGGGGGAGTGATTTAATTATTTTTGTGGTATAGCAGTCATCAAAAGTTGTGATGTTGTGACTCGCAGCATGTTGAGCTGTTGGTCTATCCATATTCATAATTTTAACATCATGTCTGTGGCCATTCATTCTGATATTGAGACCATCCGTGGTCAGGCCTATGTACTGTGCTGAGCAAAGTTTACATTGTAGCTGGTATATGACATTTTTCGATGTACAATTATGATGACCCTGTATTTTGAAGACCATTTTTGTTGTTTGGCTGTTGAAACTATTTGCTGAGGGGTGTATTGGACACGTCTTGCATCTAGGTCTATTGCATGGGAAGGAGCCATGAGGAAGTTTGTGTGGTTTCTCTGCATCAGGGTCTGGTAGTTTAGGATGTACTAGGATGTTTTTCAAGTTGGGAGGTTGCTTGTACCAAATTTGCGGTGGATCGGTGAAAAGCTTTTTGGTGTGGACGGAAGCTTGAAGAATTTTAAAGCCATCTCTCAATATCTTGTTGAGTTTATGTAGACCAAGATGGTAGTCTGTTATTAAAGACAGTTTATTTTGTTCTGTTTGTGGTTTATGGTGAACCGAGGATTGTGCTGAATGAATTTGGTTTTCAATGAGTTTTTTTGGGTATCCTCTTCTCTGGAAGGCTGTTGATATCTTTCTATTAAAATCTTCCAATTCCCTATCATTCGAACAGATTCTCTTACCCCTGATTGCTTGACTGTATGGAATGGATCGTTTTATGTTTATTGGGTGGTTGCTGTCAAAATGGAGATATTGTAGGTGGTTTGTCGGTTTGATGTGAATTCCTGTGTTGATATTTCCATTCTGGAGTGTTACCTCTACATCCAAAAAGGTGATGGCTGATGTAGATTTCTCCCAGGTAAATTGAAGTGTGGAGAATTGTGTCAGGCTGTCTAAAAATGCCTCAAGTGTTGAAGCACCCTGTGTCCAAATTAGGAAGATGTCATCTATATATCTATACCAACATAATGGCTGGTGTGTTTGTGTCTTTAGAAAACTTTCTTCCAACAATCCCATGTACAGATTTGCGTACGATGGTGCCATTCTGGTGCCCATTGCTGTTCCCTTTATTTGAAGGTAGTTCCTTCCCTCAAACTGAAAGTTGTTCTTCTCGAGGATGAACCTGGTCAGGTTCACAAGAAAAGGTGTAGTGGGAGAAGGCTTGCCTGGGCGTTTGTTTAGAAAATTCTCTATTGCAGATAGGCCGTGTGCATGAGGGATGTTGGTATAGAGAGAGGTGACATCTGTGGTGACCAAAATAGTTGCCGGGGGTAGAGGTACAGATATTTGTGAGAGTCGATCTATGAAATGATTGGTGTCCTGGGTATGTGATGGAAGGTTCTTTACTAAGGGTTGAAGGTGTAAGTCGAGGAAAGCTGAAATTCTTTCCGTTACTGAATTGCAGCCAGCAATTATTGGTCTACCAGGTGGAGGGATTATGTTTTTGTGGATCTTTGGTAATATATAGAATTGATGAGTAGAATTGAGGGTTTTCATTATATAATAATTTTAGAGATGTTTCCGAAATATTTTGTTCAGGAGCTGTATATTTGAGTAGGTCCGAGAGTAAATTGTTGAGTTCTGTAGTGGGGTTATCTGTAAGTATTTTGTTTGTTGTGATGTCTGATATTAGTTTATAGATTGTTTTATATAACTTAGTTCACAATCTACTTCTCTTCACTTCTTTTATCTCTATTTCAGTACCGATTTCATCACTCTCTGTGTCAAATTTTATAATTAATTACATTTTATTTTGTTTTACTCAAGTACCTATTTTTTTCTCTATCCTTTATTTTTAATAGAATTTTTATAAAATAATTACATATTTATATGTTATTATTTAACCAATTTTTAATTTACAATAGCAAATTGTTTGTTGTAGTGTGTGTTTATGCGTTTGTGTGTGTTCATGTGTGTAATATACATTTTAGCTGTATTAAATAGCACATTGTAAGAGAGATACGTAACTATGTTAGGCACCAATAGTGATCGGTTTAAGTTACTTGAGGTGTTAATTGACTTACTCATACAATCGTTTGATCTGTTTATTTATTTTTATAAGAGATGACATAAAATTAATTAAGCATTTATAGTAGCTAATTGGTTACTAATTTTAGTACCCGGCTCATATTAACCCTTTGATTAGCAACATGTACTTGCCCTGATATTGCCCCCTGGGAGCAACATATTTTTGAAAGATGTTTAAACTTTTTCTTTTATCTAATTTTTTTTTTTAAATTTTTTTAATTATAATAATATTTGTAATAAATGTTAATATTTTGTTGGTTTACTTATTTTCTCATGTTAACCAAACTTTAACATACATTTACTGACAATTTCTTTGCTAAAAATTATCTGTTAATTCTTTTTTTTGTAAATACCTATTCATTGTAAAATACCATACAACCTTCAAAATGTTCTGGAAATACATAGGAAAACCCACAGATTATGTACACAAAAGAATGGTTACTATGTACTCTGTGTAGTATTTATTGTCTAGATAGTTGCAAATATTTAACTTAGAATACAGTACAATACAAAAGGAAACAAATCGTAAATGTACGGCAATGCTAATGTGAGAGAAATGGTATGAACGTACATATACGGGAATGTTCCAGCTAGCTGTTGCGACCTCATGTACTTGAATGCTAATCAAAGGGTTAAATCTCAAAAGTAATAAGGATAAAAATACATTAAATTTAATGAAATTTAAAATTTTATTATTAAAATTTGGTATTACAAGTTTGAGAACATCATTGTAGTATCCAGAAATGTATAGACAAAGAATTGTCAATTTTTTTAACTCAGAAGGAAAATCCTAAAATACTCATTTCCTAGTAAGTGAATATTTCTAACTATGATTGATTCATTTTAATGGAGTTTTTAAACTCATCTGAAATTTTTTATACTGTCACCTTAGGCAACTAAGAAGTTTATAATTATCCACTAATAGTGTTTGTGTTCCGCAGGGAAGCAGCAAGAGAGTGTAGAAGAAAAAAAAAAGAATACATCAAATGCTTAGAAAACAGAGTGGCTGTGTTGGAAAATCAAAATAAAGCGTTGATAGATGAACTGAAGTCTTTAAAAGAACTTTATTGCCAAACAAAGACAGAATAGTAACACATCCCAGTGTATTATAACAAAGTTGCCTTCTCATACATCCCACACAAGTGGGAATGGATGTTTTTATATAGGTATAAGAGAAAAAAATATTCGGGTCGTCCTGACTCGGGGTTATTGTATATTTTCATATTGTATAGTCAGGGTTTTTTGTTTAGTTTTTACAGTGTAGATATTAAGTTCTAGTCTGTCAAAGGGATGAATTTCAACGCAGATTTTATATTTGTTATTGTTAAAAAACTGAATGAATTGTACAAGTGCTGTGCACATCTATGTTTGTTTTTAATAACAATTCCTATTGACAAACTGATAAAAGTTAAATAATTTTCAGAGTGAACTTAGTGATATAAAAAACAGTTAAAATATGATTTGAACAATTTTTTGTTTTTAGCTTACTTTACCAACTTCAGCGAAATTGATATTTTATTTTAACATAAACGGAAGTTTTTAGTGAACTAGTGAAGTAAATTGTTATAAAAATGATGCAAAATTTAACACATTAGCGATTGGAAATTTACATCATCTGTTGGATAGAAAATTGAATGGTGTGTTTATAAATTGTTTGGTTTTAGAAGCAGATTGACAGTCTTACCTTGATAATAAACCAATCTGTTTCTATCATATAGAAGCATTATAATATATAGAATATTTTGGATGAGCTGCAACCTTTGTCGATCCGAAAAAATTTCAAAAGCTTCTATCTAATAAAAAAATTTAGTATTGATTTTTACCATCTACTAATCTAAATACGTTAAAAACTCTTACCATTAACAACTTTCCCGTATCCATTGTTTGCCAAACCGTTTTGCTGATAAATTATATACATGGTATATATACAGGCAACTCTCAATGTAAGGTTCAGAAAATTTATAATCAGCATAAATTTGGTTCAGAAATTTTGTCAATAGATCAATAAAGATTTATCTGATCAAGTTTAAATCTAAGTTTTGAACATATCAGTTTAAAGTAGATAAACATAACTGATGCTTATAATAAGTTCCTGATACAGGAACTTGAAATAGCACAGTAAAAATCACTTGGCAGGAATGAGGAGACATTATTAGCTCAGCAGTTTTGCTGTACCTTAAATAGTTTATGATCAGGAAGCAGAAGTATTAGCATGGAGAGTGAATTGTTTATTCTATTGACTTGAGCGTCATCTGTAGAAAAGTAACATACTACACGTGGCTTCCAGGATAATTATAAAATTATTGTCACTAGTCACTTTTAGTCTTTATGGTTGTTTAATTTTGTGTGTGATTAAAGCTCTTAGTAAAGATCAGTCTACAAAAAATAAATTATGCAGAGCTTTTTAATCTGTTGGAGCAGTATATTTAGTTCCGTGCTTCAGGGGTTTTATTCACAATAATGTGCTCAAAAATTGTCTGAACTAATTGACTTGAACAACTTGTGAAATATTGAATTTTTATTTTAAAATTTGAATATTTATAATAATTACAAAAGATATGTTAGTAAAAGCATTAAACTTGTATAGTGTCTGGTAATGAAAATCATTATATTTGTGATATCCATAATAAATCTAGAGAATATAAATATCATTTTCTGATAAGTTTTGTTTCCATTTCCTAAAAGTGAATTTTATTAATTTAGTTTGAAATTTCCACCAGAAGTATATTTATAGAAGTAGTAGTACTTTAAAATTATCTAAAGAAATTAGACATTTAGGTTATCCTCTTACACATTGGGGAGTGTATTGAAAGATACCCACACATGGCATAGCCCTTTGCTTTGTCAACTTGGCAACATATTTCTTTAAATCAGTAATGTAGCCAGATTTTTTTCAACAAAATGATAATGACAGATTTCCTTGGAGGAATTTCCATAATTCTGTTTTTTAAAGCCCATATATATCGTGATATTTCACGGTGTCCATTATTTTTTCATTGCACTGACTTTATAAAGTTATTATTGTTAATTGTAAGCAATTATTCCACCACTAAATGCACTTATTTTTACCTTATGTGATGAGGCACCTTTCGGTCACTCTGAGTGATTCGACATTGGTCAAGTGACTGAAAGGTGCCTCATCACATAAGGTAAAAATAATTGCACTTAGTGGTGGAATAATAGTATATATATTCTACTAAACAAAGTTTTTTATGTGTTGGGGAATATTGGATGCTTAGATGAACAATTCAGGGAAACTAGCATAAGACATTTTAGTTCTTATGAGCAGTCTGCTGCCATTAAGATAAGGAATTCAATAAAACCAGATACAAATATTTGGATGTTCAAGGTTTTATAGTTTTTCCCTTAATATGTTATAAGGTATTTCAATCAGGAAAAATATTTGAGGTATATAGATGCAAAGTACAACATTGAGCTAGATCTGGGTTTAAGATCAGATTTCAAAACTTGAATCTGTGCATTGTATAAGCAATAGATAGAAAAGTATATAAATAATATTTGAGCTGGCTTGTGAGTGAAAGTTATAATTAAAGAATAAAAATATGGTACAACTCACAAATATACAATTCTTCACTGAAGATGACGACAAATTAGTCGTTGAAACTCGTTTGAAATAAAAAAATTGTATATTTGTGAGTTGTACCATATTTTTATTCTTTAACTAAACTATATGTTTCACTTAAAAAGAAAAGACAAACACTTAACTATATTTTTCACTTAAAATCAGTAATCTTCATCTGGCAAAGAGACGTAAACCTTCCCTGATGTGCCACCTTCGCATTAGCATAACATCATTGGGTGTTGCAGCTGCATGTTGTTCAACACAATGTTGAGAGCATCAGCATGAGTAACAGCATTTGTAGAGACATCATTTTTCTCGCTATCCCTATCTGCTACTGTCGTGTTGATCTTGGACCTTAGACACTATGCCATGCTCGATATATTCTTCATTATTATCTAGTGCTGTCCACTCTTCCAGGCAACTTTCTTCAGCGCCTTCACATCCTGGTACTCTTTAAATGAGCTGAAGGAGCTCACTTTCATCATCCCGTGTTCTAAGTGGTATTTCCACAAATTCGAGGCCAGGCCACAGTGTCTTCGAAGATTTCTGCAGTAAAGTGTTACTGATATTATTCCAGGATTCAGGGAGGATGAGCAGGGAGAGCATTGAAGTTCATATTTTAAGGGCTTGTGGCTTGGCAGATTTTCCAATCACCATTAATGGTAGCTTATTTGTTCCCACGGCTTTACTGCTAAAAACTGTGAGACTTTTTTTGCTCCTTTTAAAGCCGGATGCAGTAGATTCCTCTTTAGAAGCAACACTTTTAGTGGAAAGGGCTTTAAAATTCAATCCGGTTTCATCTGCATTATACACTTGATGGGGTGAGTAGTTTTCAGACAAAATCAAATCTGTGAGTTCATCTAAATATTTTTTTGCAACAAGATTGTCAGCTGACAACTTCTTCCCGCTTACCGTTAGTTGTCTAATTCCGTGCCTTCTCTTCCAACTATTCATTGATAGCAGTAAATTCCAAATCATCGTTCATTAATTTGTTGTAATGCCGTTTCTTGTAATAATGGGTCACTAATAGGAACTCCTTTCTGCCTCCTTCGTGTAAACCATTAAAATAAAGCCTCGTCAATGTGTTTTTTCAATCACAGAAACTTTTGCGTGATAGCGTTGTTCTAAAGACTTCTCACTTTTAGCACTGCAAAACTGTTCACTATTTGCACAATTCTTTTTCCTGTCACTTATTGTAGCCTTACCAGCACTAAATTCAACAGTCAACTTTGTCAAACCTTCCTCTTTGTCTGGTCTCTTTAACACCTCAAATTTTTTTTTTTTAATTGCTAGAACTGTGTTTCCGTTTGCTCGCCATAATGCATTTTTAGAAAACTAAAATTCTCTATCCACAGAACAGCAACCCCACAGGACAAAAAACACTGGACAACTAACTCGTCTTGGCTAGTCATGCTAGACAGATTGCTTACATGCATTAGTCAAGTACGTGTACGTTCCTTATAATATCCTAATCTCATCGTTCCTCCGCGACAAGCAGATGGGTGAAGGCTACACAATTGAACCTCTAACAGTAAATAAAGCAGTTCTATTAATAGGCTACGGAATTGTGTAGGCTATAGTACAGCACATTACTTAAAGTTATCATTTATAAACAGACACATCCGTTAAATGTAAAAGAATGGAATAGACGAATGAAGGTCTACAGTACAGTATTGATACAGAAATATGCAATGAATGCTCTAATATTGTTTGTTAATAAAAAAAACGCACTTCTATCAAATGAAAAATACTCAGTTAATCCGAAATCCAAACTTTTTTGTCAAATCCGAACAGGCTGTAGCCTCCAATTAGGTTGGATTTGATGGGTTCTACTGTATGTGTGTGTGTGTGTGTGTGTATATATATATATATATATATATATATATATATATATATATATATATATTTGAAATTTATTAAAATATGGAAAACTAAAATATCTATCAAACTTGTATTGATTTGGTGAAAATAACTTTTTTTATAAACACAAAGGTTTAATCATTATATCTCCTACATAATAAACAGGATTTTAAAATTGTTCAATTCAAGTTGAAAGGGAAAATATTTTAATACATGAAATCATTTATAAGTAGGAAGAAAAATTAATAACAGTATATTTGTAAAGAAAGAAATGTGTTAATTGTAATGTGATATTTTTGATGCAACTTCAACTGGTTAAGGCTTTGTTATCTTACATTATTCTGTATAAAACCTTAAATCATGTACTGCAAAATAGCCCTAAACAAATTGAATCTGTTCTTATCATGTAAAATGTATTTAAAACAGAGTTTATTAAAAAAAGAAATTATTTATTTGGAAACAAAAAATTAAAGTTGTTATATGTAAATGTATATGTACATGAACTGTCTAAGCTGTCAGGCCTGTTTAGACATACAAACAACAAGCTGTCAGGCCTGTTTGTTAATCATACAAAATTGTAAGATATAAACTGAAAATTTTGTTCCAAAATGTTTTTAGCTTTATTCGCTTTATAAACAAAATGTTAATATATCGTTTGACTAACACTGTTTTGAAATAACTGTAAAACAGGTGAGGCAAATTCTGTTATTACGTATATTGTCTCATTTTATAAAAATTATAAATGTAGTAAGAGTTCTGAAAGTTCCCTAACTGATCTGACTCAAAAAACAAAAACGAATTACAAAGCATACATTTATGGACAAAGCTAAATTTATTTAAATAACTAAGCAACATATAACTGTTAATTATTGTTAGATCCATTTGTGTTAAGAAAATCTGTCGAACTTGGTTGAAAATTGATTCAGTGATATGATGTTCAGTTACTGCTCAATAAACATCACATCATTAAAGTTAAAGCTGCCCCTGACATAACATAAAGCAAGTTGGAATTAGGTCTTTATTTGGCACAAGCTAGTTGTCTACAATGAATTACTGTCATAATTTTTTTTCTCTGGAGCTTTGTATTATAACATACCAAAACTAAAGCAATTCAGAATATCAACACAGGTTTGCAGCAGAATGAAACTTTTACCTTCATAGTAATCCACTTTCTAGTAGGATTTGAGTCCAATTTTCCTTTGTAGTAATAAAAGGATAACCCTAAGAAAAAAACAATAATTCTCTCTGTTTAGAAAAATATGTTCAGCAGTATTCAATCAACTTTTTCACACACAAGATGTAAAAATGACAAGGCATTTTTTAAAAATTTTATTTTGATACTGAATTTTAAACAAAATTTCCACAGACCCGTTGAGAATAAAAGTTTTATGTGGCTGTGGTTGACTTAGTGGCCCATGAGCAATAGGTATGCTATTTTATCAAAAGGATTATAAATTATAGAGAATCTGCTCCTGGTACAGCTTTAGTTTCTATTGAGTTCTAACAGATGTTGGTCCTAATCAGTTTATACTAACTGGACTCTACTGTATATAATGTAAATTGATAATTATTGTTACAGTTGTGTAAGAATGGTGGAATTTTCTTACATTCAAATACCAGCTGTTTGTTTTTGTATTATCCAAAATGAATTTGTAAAAAAGTTTCTCATTATTTGATTCCCGCCTCAGAATTACCATTGAATGTTTGTGTAAAATATACAGTTACATGTTGATCCTTTGATGGTAAAAATTTGCTCACAAGGAGAGAGAAAAGGTGGAGGAAAACCCAGTGGTAAAGTGATTTTTATTCTCAGTTGTAAAAATTTTATATAATTTTTTATAAAAAAACTATATTTGTTGTTTATAGTGAATTAAGTGTTATGTAAATATTTGATATTGTTAATTTTGTTCTATAAAAATAGTCAAAAAAGGTAAAACCAAAGATATTTTGCAGGGCTTCCTTGGCTTACTTTACTATAACATCATTGCATAAAAGTTTTTCCTCAACTTTACACTAGAATAATGTGGAAAGGTTACAGTTAAGGCATAATCTACTTTAATATAAAATTAATAACTGGGAATTATTGTTTTATTGCTAGTTCTTTTCAATTACTTAATGAAAATGAATATAATATTTTTTAAACATTTTCATAATAATTGTGTATTCACTTCACTCAATATGTTTGTGTAAAAAAATATATCATGAGCTAAATGTAGATTTGATTCAGTTCTAGGCCAAGAAAAGAAATCAGTAGCTATGAGCACTCTTAATTAAATACAAACCGTTTTGGAGAAAGATAATATTTATTAATAGCTTGATATGTCAAATTAATTGTTAACATTAAAAAAATAATAAATTGAATCTAAAATTGTTAAAATTTTTTATGGAAAGAAAAAACTAGTGCAAGTAGTCGGATCAGAGTTAATTGAAGATATGGGGTCTTTCTAGTAACAAGATATTTGTTGTAACGGCTGCTAAATACTTGTATTTATTTTTGCAAATCTTAGTTTTGGTCAAGGAAATATTAGCGCTTTTTGAAAATGGCTTCAAAAAACAGATGTTTAGTTGTATAGAATTTAGCTCGGCGGAACTGAATTACCTACCAGGGAGACAGTTGTGAGCCTTAACCCTCAGTTGTTCATAGGTGAATTTGAAACCATGCATTATATTAATAAACAAAAATTAAGGAATAATTATGGGAAATTATAAATTTATTAGTAGAAAGTGGAAACTACATGTAAAATTCACTCAGAAAATTTAACCCTCAAATAAATTCACTTTCTTGGCACTGTTCCGAGTGTTCTAGATTGCATTCATGGGTGGACCTCTTGAAAATAATTTTGTTATAAGCATTTTGTATTCTATATTTAATAGATTATTTTTTATCTTCAAAATTTTTTTTATTTTTGTAAAATAAGATTTTTTGCGCATTGTTAAATGAATCAGATTAGAAAATTGTTAATGGAAAATTAAACTGAGAGTAAAATGAAAACTATTGCAACTAACACCTTTAAACTACAAAGTTGTAAAGAACTCTTCCCAATGTTTTTTTAACCGCATTTAATTTAAGTTTTGTAGAAAATAAATTATTATTTGAATAATGTATGAATTTGTATTATGAGACTACATCGAAAATATTAATAAAATTACACAATAATTACAGTATTTTGTCCCTCATTAAATATATTTTGTATGAATTGAACATCAGAAGATTTGGTCAGTCGCTATGTAAGTTTTTTTAAATAACGTAACAATGTTGCAGTAAGATTTTTAATGATAAAATGACCTAACCTCAATGATTCATGCCAAAAGGAGAAAAGTAATTATAACATGAAGTGGAAATACTTCATAGCAATAATGTAGATATAACAAAAATATTTATCTTAAATTGTTGACAGGGATCTGTGCACAGACTTTGCTGTTTGTCATGATTTTGTAGATTTTATAAATTGCTTCAAAAATAGAATATTTCTAATCTATATTTAAAGGATCTCTATAAGCATATGTTTTTGTTATAGCCATTTAAATCTGTAGTATCCTACCAGTTCATTTGATTATATTATTACGATCTATTTAGAAATGTTTTTTTGAAGATCTAAACAATTAGAATGAATGGTAAAGCGGATTACAATGGCGCTTGCCAGTAATTTTTTGTGAACTTATTTCATGTACGATGAGACAGTATCATCAATTTCTTCAACATTTTTTGTAAAAGTTCAGTTTATTAATATTTAAAATAAACGTTGCTTCTAGCGTCTCATCATTCCTAAATGACTGGTTGGTAGAGTAGCAATTTTATCTAAATTTTATCTTCATATTTACTGCAAATTTTTTTTCCTAAGGTTTAAACAGCTAAATACATTCATGTGTATTGAATTTCTAAATAGACACATAAGTGTTTCATAGTTATAAAAAAAAATATGCAAGTGAATTATTTTGAAATTAATATGGTTTTTGCAAAAATTCCTTAAAGCCTGATTTTGAATAGTGGCTAAAAGTTTTGGAATTGATGGCTATTTGACCACTGTAAAATAACCAAAAATAGTCACTGTATGAGGATGCCTTGAAAATAAATTGTTTCTTTACTAATATAATATGGAACATGTTTACTGTAAATTATACCTTGTTATTGTTATAGCTAGTGTCTTATGTTTATAAATTGTTTTAATCATTGTAAGGATGTACAGTTTTGTTTAGTAATTTTTTATGTTGTATTTTTGTAACTGTGTGCATGTCATGGTTCCATAAAATAAAATCTTAAAACCTATGTTGAAATAATATTCATATAATTTTTAAAGTAGGAAATAAGTTTAGTATACATTACCGGAAGCAAGTTGCAGAAATCCATATATTTTTATCTTCAGTTGCTTTGGCTTAGTGTTTTAATTAAAATTTTTTTAAAATCTTTAAAAAAATTTTAAAGAGGTATGTTTCTTTTCTGGTTGTAAGGATTGGCAATAAGTTTTTAAAATACAAGACTATTAAGAGAAAACACTATAACCTAGGTTTTTCTATCTCAACTATTGGTTTATTGATTTATATAACATATCTGTTGTATAATCAACAAAGGTTAATATTTAACCTTAATACATCTTCAAATGCTAATATTTCAACCATTGAAGAAGTGTTAAGAATTTATCAGGGTTATTAACATTATAAATCTGAGACACTAATTATCCTATTTTCTTGAATTTTAAGTTTGAAACCAACTGAAATTTATTTACTCACTGCTTATTTAAAAACTTATTAACTAAATATAAGGTTAAATTCTCAGAGTCTATGCTTTTATGTCTTACAGTCTATTGAGTTCATTTTTTTAGATTAGGCCTATGTTTATAGTTTCATTATAAATGACGTAATCAAACCCAGTTTTGTGTAGTGTTCTTTCATATAAATAAAGTGTATTTTTTGTACAGACCTTATCTTTTTCAAAAGTAGACATGTTTTTCAACAACCATAATTGTAAATATATTTTGACTAACCATTAAATACAAAATGTAAATTATGATTTGTAATTAGAAACTAAATTGTAAAAGACCAGGAAAACTAATAAAAGTTTGTAAAGAATAAGAAAATAAAAACTTATATTTTATAAAGAATTAATTTGCCAATTTCATTTTAACTAACCCAGTTTTCTAATGTTAGGACTAAGTCCCAAAATGACATAAAAAACCAATCTACCAATTTACACATATGTTAATTAAGTTTGGGTGAATGAACTGGGTAGACACTTAAGATGTATTTATGAGTCAAATTTATATTTTTTAAAGATGTCCTGACTTGACAGATTCATAATCAACATAGTAAACCCTGATTTTGTGACAAACCAATTGTACATATTTTGGCTATATTTAGTTCCATCCTGGAAATAAATGTGTAAAGAAATCTATGCCATGAATTTGTTCTACTACCTACTGAACTTACCATCAAAAATACACGATTGTCTTGTTTGTCACTTTACAAGGTCAATCTCAAGAATAAAGCTGGATAAATACACTAGGAAAATATGCCTTGATTTGACAGAGCAGAAGGTATTCTAGCTAACCAAAAGCAACAATTTCTTCCAACCAATACTGCTAGATTCTTATAACTTGCACACTTTTTTCTATTATTTAAATGACATCTAAATAACCTTAAGCTTATCCCCTAGTAGATAAGCTTTAAACATCTAAGAAGTAGTAACAAGAATTAGGATATAAAAATAAATAGAAATGGCAAATGAAGTTTTTAATGGATAACAAATAGTTGACAGATGTGAATTTCCCTATTTCAAGTTATTATTTTATCTAAACACGAAATCAGTCCAACTGTTTTGAAATATCAAATTCAGAAAAGAAATTTTCAAGAATTCCTTAAACAAAAGCAATTACTTTTTAAGTTTATCCTCTTAAGAATTTTCTGTTATAGAAGGTTGACAGCCTTCCTCATTTATTTCTATTATTTTCAAAGTGCACCGGTTCTCTGACTTTTTAAAACCTATGTTCATATCAGTTTAAACCTGGTCCTCCCATCTCCCTCTTATATTCGTCTTACTCCTCTTTCTTCTCTACTCAGTGCTATTCTCAGCAGAACAATAGGGACTGTGTCTGTTTTAGTAATCACTATGGCTGCTACAGAGGCCCAGTAACAAATGTAAAAGGCGACAGCAAACCGATGTCTGTTCTGGCAAGATGTTAATGGTTTGAAACAAATTTAAAAGACAAGCACAGCCGAATGGATAAATTTTAATAACTGTGGATTTTTTATTCCTTACAATGTTTATAAATTTCATTTGCTTTAGAAAAGTAGCCTTTTCTTGATGTGGAAAATTCCTAGTTTATGATTAATGTCTGTGTAAATGTAGCTGGTTTTAGTGGTTAGCAAAAGATAAGTAACAGTTATTTTTGAGTGTATGTGTTTTTTGAAAGCAGCATCCTGATTCCCCAAATGTAGATTTGTTATGAACTGCAGTTCGTATACACACACACATATCAGGCGCGTATCCAAGGGGGGGGCGATGGGGCGATCGCCCCCCAATCCTCAAGAACTTTGGGTTAAAAATCGACAATATATTATTAAATTAGGACTTTCTATTAAATTAGACTTTTACTTAAGTTAATTCGTCTTTTATTGTATATAAAAAATAAAATTTTAATTGGAAAATGTAACGCGTTCCCTCGGCATACCCTCGTAAACGTCTAAACGTTTTAACAACAGATAGCGCTAGTGAAGCTTAGTCTGGAACATATGATTTTCAATACGTAATTTTGCAAGCGTAATATTCGCAGTTGACTCCGGAATTGTTCGTGTTGGAAGAATAACTACTTATATTAATTAATAAACCATTTTTATAATAATAGCTTATTATGAAATTAATAATATTCTCTAGCCATAAGTGTTATCGAAACTGGAATAATTATTTATTAAAAAGTCTAATTTGCTACGAATCACGTTACCGATTTCTAACGCAAGCGAGAAAGAACTTTTTCTGTTCTATGTTTTTATACACACACACATATTATATATATATATATAATGCATCGATCGCCCCCCCCCCAAAGCAAGTCGCTGGATACGCACCTGCATATATATATTGTAACATTTTGAAAATAGCAAATAAGAAATTGGCTAGATTAAAGTTGAAACTAATTTTAGGTAAAAGCCTAGAAAAGGTTGCAAAATGTAAACAAGGTATTTGAACTGTAAAATCCATTAGGAAATTTGTTGTATCAAATAACCAAACAAATAAGATTAAAACAAGATAATCTAATAATAATAATTATATGTAAACAAAATTGTAAACTTAAGTAACATAGGGCATAAATAATTGCTGGAGAGATGGAAGGTAAAAACGCGATTGTAAACAATGTGGTTAGAGGTTATGTTCTATAAATCCAGAAAAAAAACACATTTCGGAATTATTACAAAAGTAAAGACACTTCACACACAAATAATAGTAATTAAAAAACACTGGAAGGTTTGTTAAGGATCGGAAAATTGAAACAGTATGTTAACAAAATTAAAACTGGTGAAAATAGTTATTAGCGCATCAACAGCTGTGAAGCCAAAGAAGTAGGTCAAGTACAGTCGACTCTAGTGAGAAGAAATCGAACTAAATTACATGCAACACGAGTTTTTTGGAGAAGGAATGGCAGCCATATTTTAAACAGTTTTAAAAGTAAAACTAAGGACGCGTCAGTCTAGCGTGGGTTGCCGAAAGAAGCAGACCTTTCTTAGAAGTCAAAATTCCATTTGAAGAATTTCGTCAAAATTATACAGATTTGTGAAGAAAATTGGCCAAAATTAACAAGGATAAGTGAATTTAAAGCTATAATACAGTGTTAATATAATTTGAAGTAACTAAAAAGAATTTAAGTGTGTTAAATATAAAATTTAAAGAAAACTGAATCCTACGTGGGAACAAACAGCCGATCTCCGAGAATTTATAAGATAAGTAAATAGCGCTATACAAATAAACTTTAGTGAACTTTTAAAATCATAACGAAATTTAAAATTGTACATTATTAGAATATCTTGTAATTAATTAATAGTTAGTAATAAGAAACATAATCCAGTTCAAATAGTTTAGGGACCTTTTTGCTTATTCCAAATTTAAGTTTTTCATCAGGAAGCTATTTATTAAAACTATTTTCTAAATTTAATCTTGTTTATCAAAATTTATTTAATTTAACCAAAGAGTTAAAAGATATAGCCCATGCATATAAACCCCGAGATATTAAGAGATCTTAAAAATAGCCTAAGGTATAAAAGTGTGTAACTAAAATTGAAGGAATTGAGTTTAGCCTATTGTGTTAAAACTTGTTAAGTTGTATTTTTTTGTTCTGTTTATTGTTTAAATTTTGAAATAAAATTGTTATAATAAAGAATGTAAATTATTAATGAGTTATATATGTTTTGTGTTACAAAAATATTTGTTATAAAAAAATAAATTATTAATAAAAAAAAAAATATTACAAAATATATATATATATATATATATATATATATATATATATATATATATATATATATATATATATATATATTGTAACATTTTGAAGTAGTATATATATAAAAGGCACTTACAAAATAAGATAAATATATATAAATAAATTCAGTATGTAAAAAATTTACTAAAATATACCAGTAACGAAATGTAAACATAACCTAATTTCACTTGTGTAGAAAATGCACATGGCCACATTTTAGATCTAATAAAAAGATTTTATATAAAAAGAAAAAAAACACAAAACACTATTTATAAGAAAATGTATTAGAAGTAATTGATAGATAACAATTTGAATAGAACGATATAAATACACTTAAAACTTTCAAACGGCAAGCTAGTGAAATGTGCTGAAGTAAACAAGATGGAGAACGAATTTGTGGGGTTGCGTGCGCATTGACCGGCAAAAGATATTCGTTTTAAATATTTCTCGTGCAGATATAATCTAAAACAGTTTGGGAAATAAGATTTAAATGCAATTGTTTTGCAAAGAAATTTAAGTGCAGTTGTTAAGAAGAAGAAGTGTATCAGAGGCGGTGAACATGACATCCGTAAAGCTGTTACAAGGAATAAACGAGAAAATAGCAGAAATTGACGACTTGGCCATTTTATTGCTAAAAAAGGGAGCATCAGTTAGTTGGGACAGAACATTTGAACGAGGCAGACGTGTTCAGAATTGGCTGTAGAAATTTTATTTTTTTAACTGGTGCGGAAAGTGCAGTATCGTATTCAAATCATAATTACAGAATAACATTAAGCCAAATCATTGAACTGATCGATTAAGAAGACATTATTCAGGAAATTATTTAATTAGAAACCAAATAACTTGTAAAAAAAAAATAGCTTGTAAGAATTGTAACTTAGATATTTTTTTGAAAGTGCCAACTCAAATTTTATTATTCAAAATTTAGAAAACCCACCTATTAACCCGAGATAAGGAGAGCTCAAGCTCAAATTAAAGTAATTAAATCAAATTCAATTAATATTAAAATTTATAACTAAACTTCTTGCTGCCATAAACAAATTTTAGACTTAGGCTAATAAAGCTTAATTTTTGTAATTCTTTGTGGAGGAAATAAGAATTTGTAATTAGTAAGTGACTTTGTAAAAGAAAATAAGGAATGTCATATTAAGATATTTAAAAAAATTATTGTAACAAAAGCAGCATTGAATCGTTATTTCTTTTAACTTATAAATTTTTATTAAGATTATAAAAGGAAATTACCAATTATTACAATATATATATATATATATATATATATATATATATATATATATATATATATATATATATATATATATATTCTAAATGGCTTTATAGAAACATGAAGATGCTCTTTACACCTTTCCTTTGAATTTTAGTAAGTCAAAATAAACAAAAATTGAAAGAAAGATAAAAAGAACATCTTGATGCTAACAAAAAACTAGATATATATAAATAAAATTTGCCATATCTATAATTTGTATATATAACAGTCTAACTACAAATTTCTAGAAATAAAAAAATATGAAGATAGTCATAGATATGAAGAAAGGAATGTCATATTAAGATATAAAAATTTTTGTAACAAAAGCAGCATTGAATCGTTATTTCTTTTAACTTATAAATTTTTATTAAGACTTATAAAAGGGAAATTACCAATTATTACAATATATATATAGTTGTTCCTCCATATCCATGGATTGGTATCAGCGGTTTCAATTACCTGCGGTATGCTGTTACACTAAGAATCGAAGAATAGTTGATGTTCAATCTTTCATAAACGCTCATGTCTAAGTAAGTTTTTTTTTTATACAGTACCGTATTGTTTACATAGAGTAGTCTGTATAGCATTTTGTTGTGGATTATTGAGTCATTGGATTCAACAGATTTACTGCTTTCCTCTGAAATCTCTTTAGTCTGATTCTAGTGGTACAAAGACCTATTCGGTGCACAAAGTTTGAAAGAAAAAAATAATGGATTAAGACCCACTTATGGAACACAGAGTTAAAGTTACGAGAATGATTACTGATGCCATGCAGCTTCTTCAGCGAAATGAAAAGAAAAAGAAAACAACCCCCTATCCCAATCTTTTTTAAAGTAGAAAAAAAGTGCCAACTATCGATTCATCTGTCCCATCAACATTGTCAGCATCACTAAACGTAATATACCGTTCTTTTTTTTCGACTATTCAGATGAAGATGTTTCTGACTAAAAATATCTTGTTCTTAACTTCAACTTAAAACTTCTTTTCCTATATAGTGACTTTTTATAACATGTAAATTGTGAAGTGTACTCTTACATACTCTCTATTAAATAAGTTTACAAAGTCAAATAATTGCCATCCCGTTCGATAACAATACATTTGTTGTTAGTAGCTACAAGGGGAATAGAGCGCTGCACTACTGTACATAACAATACTTACGCAGCCTACTACATTATAATATTTTAAAGATTATACAGTATATAATGCACTCATGCAATGCATGTATCTATGTACATGAACTACCATATACTGTAAATGTCTGTAGGTATAGTATTTGTGTGTTAACGAGGTTATCACATCTCGCATTATTATCTGTGGTTTCACTTTACTGTGGTAATTTTGGACCCCATCAGTGGCGGCTCCAGCCCAATTACATTGGTGGGGCTCATGACAAGGGGTCTCCCCCAGATTTACGAGGTGCGGAGAAAATTTTGAAATTTGATACCCATTTAACTCGTTTTTTAAGTTATACTAATTGATTAATATATTAACATTGCTATAACTAATAGACGTATTACGGTGTGATTTACGAAATGTTGTAAGCTTGGATAGTTAAGTGATCGCCTATTGGTTTCTAAAGCGTCGAGTACTCAACGAGTAGTGTGAATCACGTTTTACTTTTAAGAGTATATTAGGCCACTGTGTATGCGCATCAAAGGATCTATAAATGGAAACAATACTTATCTAGTACATAAATATTATTCTTTAAAATGAGTTTAAAATAGTAGTTTCATAAACGCATATTATTACTAAATATAAAATTTGATTTGTTTACTTTGAGTCAAACGCACCATTTATTTGTGAGAACATTACAAATAAGCCTACAATGCTGCTTCCTAATCAGCAGCACTGATTAGTCATTTCTCAGCGCATGCGCAAGACGACGGGACTCCATCCCAGGCCACCTGTAACACGCGCATTGAGTGACGTCAAAACATGGTTTTGGCTGTTTCAGCTTATTCCATGCACACTCAATGCACTAGTCTGGGGCTTTCTGCTGTGAGCCCCGCGCGGAGCTTGTGGCTAATTTTGTGCATCAACTGCTAAATATTTTATGGTTTTAACATAACTTAAATAATTCTAAGCTCTTCTTAACCTAATTTAAGATTAATGAATAGTAATTAAAAATTAATTTTTGTAACTGGGAGGGCTGCGCCTCAGAGCCCTTTTGGACAAACCGCCACTGGACCCCATTATCCGTGGATATGGGTGCACAACTGGGTATATTTATAAATAAATAAATATATATATAGCCGAGCTTGTAATTTATTTTCTTTTCCAATGTTGTGTGTTTTACCTTAAAATATTTGGAAAAGCTTATGTGAGGTCTTGATTATGTATGTATGAATGATGAATTTCAATCCCTCTATTGTTATACAGTACCTATTTCTGTGTGATGAGTATTCAAATGTGTTGATTCCTCAAAAACTGTTTTTTGTTGGCATTGATACTTCTTTTAATCTACATATCATAGAAATGAAGGCAGGATGTGTACTGGAGGAGGTAGTTTCCACCCATATGTGTGCCTATTTCACTGTTGATTTTCTGTAAATTTTGAAGACATGTATATTTTTACAGCTAACTTTTAATACTTTAAAACTGAAGAATACATACATTTTAAAAAGTATATCAGCTAATAACATAACAAAATTAATTTTTTATCTGATTTTTTCTCCTTTCCCCTTGATTGTTTTTGTTTTTTGATTGTGTTCCCTTCATATTTTTTGACAACTGTGTGAATGTCTTATTTTCCTTTTTATTCAACAACACATTGGAGGATATGTGTCCTTTGCTGACTCCTATTTCACATTAATGAACAAAATTCTCCCTTTATACAGCCTTCATGTTGAGCTCAAGATTGTGTATTACATTTCATTTCAACCTTTTTATTCAACTTTATTACATTATACTTTAATTTTTATTATATTTCAGTGCATGCATTTATAGGATTTATGTTCACTTTTTATGTTAACATTTTAATTTTAAAAAGTTTAGGAAATCTTATAATTAACTGTCACTAGCAAAAATATTGATGTTCTTGTGTATAGTCATAGCGCAAATGACTAAGCGATCAATATTTTCCCCTACACATATCTAACTGTGGAAAAATGCAATAAGTTCGATTTAAACGTTTACCATTATATTTATTTACCCTATTTTATCAATGATTCAGAGCCAAAATATAAATATAAATGTGGTTTATATTATAATATAAAAAAGAAATATATTCTTTGTCAATTAAACAGTATAGCACTTTACACTGCAAGTTCCTATTGGTTTTGCAAATAATGACAATCCAAAAAATAAAACATTTCATATATTAAATAATAAATAACAATACTGCAAAAAATTTGAATACAAAAAGATGCCACAATGAACAAGGTGTGTAACAACTCACATTTGTTTTTATTTTTAGTTAACACTCATGATTTTTTGTGTGTTTTATTTCCATAGGAAATATTATATACAAACATTGAAACTAAAAGGTACAAATCGTGTAAGATACGAGACAAAAGGCCAGACTTTTGAGTTTATACATCCCTTATTGCAGCTCCCCCGGCAACAGTTCCTGGTGCTGAGATCAAGGGCTCTTGGGCCTCCACCTACAAAAGAAACCATCTATTACTATCTCCATTACTATTCTCAAAGGAAATAGGATAGAAGAAAGGATGAACAAAAAACCATGGAGATGTGTCTATTAGGACAAAGTATGGCTAAGCAACAATCAGGATTTAATGAAAGTCAGATTCATAAGAGTTCTAAACATCATTTTCACAAAAAAACAATTAAAAGAAGAATCAAATATAAAATCTCAAGTTTTTCTTATAGGAGACATAACAGGGGGATTCCAATGTCAACAACTTACAGAGTAACACAGACAGTGGCTTATTTGTACAGTTGTAAAATTTCTCCAAGAGAAGAAACAAGAAATGTCATCTAGAGAAATGAAGGCATATGCAGCAAAATTTTTCAGCTAAGTATGCATTTTATTTATTGTCAGCGAGTTAATAAAAACCTGTATTAGAAAGGGCACCAAAAAGTTGTGTCCTTAAAATTTGTACACATTCAATTCAATCAGTCAGTCTGATCAAACAGGAGATATTGAAGCTGATAAAGGTCAGCAACTTGTGTTTTTTCTTATCAGATGTTAATAGTGGTAAATAAATCAATAAGTTAGCTAATATAGGTCAGCAACTTCAGTCTTTTTATCAGAGGTGTAATAATGGTCAGCAACTTATGTCTTTTTATCAGAGGTGTAAGAGTGGTTTACAAATCAATAAGTAGTTAGCTGAAATATTTTCAAAGGAAAAAAAATATTAATAAAGTTAATAATATTTCCAACACAAATTTTTAAATTGAAGCTTCATTTTAAAAACCTCAAAGGAGTTAAAAATAAGAGTGGAAAAACTAGAATTGTATGCAATCCTCTTCAAAATGCTAGCAACAAGAAAATAATGTCATAATCATGTTATGTTATCCATCAAGAACCATTGTATGAGAAAAACTTAAGCGCGTTGTTAAGGATTAATAATGGTAGTTAAGACAATGAATTGTCAAATCTCATTCTCTCAATCATGCCCACTTCATTTTTTCTTCCAGAAAATGAAAGTCAGTATTATAATGTTGCTATCATTGTGGGGCAAGTTATCTAAGAAGAAAAATGCTTCAAAGATAACTTGCTAAGCCAAGAACAGGTCAAACCTGAAGAGCTTTCTGGAGGTTTAAAGTCAGTGGATTTTAAAAACTTTTCATATGCAGTTGATATTTTTACTCGTTTTTTTCTGTTTATTCAGTCTTGATTTTTAGTTATTTTTTTTCCTTTAGTTTGAATTTTTTAAAACAAAAATTGTTTGTAAATGGTTTCTTCTATTCAATAAGTTTTGAAAACTATTAGAAGGCAAATTTTATACCACTTCAAAACTTATAAGAAATTTAGAAGGCATTTCAAACTCGGTTTGCAGACTTTAATGGTGGATCCGTAGGAGAAAAGATAAAACTATTTCAAAATAAAATTGAAGTTATATGTCTTTATAAGTTGAATTTAAATTGAGGGATCTTACTTTAAATGTAAACTAGAAATGGTTTTCTAAGGATTATTACAACAATTTTGACCTTTTGAATTTTATAGTTAGATCTTTCAAAGGACTTTTGTTCCAAGATTCACTGCCTACAATTTATTCATCTGCAAATAATTTTTCTGTATTTTTGTACTTTAATTAATACACATATGGTATATAATTAACCAAGTATGTTCATGTTCGACTTACCCAAATCTCTCTGGAATACAACCCTTACATAACTTTCTAATTTGTCCTCAGCTCTTGGAGAAAGACAGTGCTTGTTTGTGTCTGTTTCTAGGGAGAGTCAAGTCATGTAGATGGTTTTTTTTATTTGTGGCGTTGTAAAGATTTATAGGTACGGCTTTACTAAAAATCGTATTTTTACTGCGTTTATTTTTTAATGTATTTACATATTTGTTGATTCCATCAAGGAATCAAAACACGTGAGCTACTAGTTTTCACTAAAACACTTGTAAATATTTTACAACTTGCCTACAGTAGCAACAAATATAAGTAAGTGATACTACAGGTGTAATTTATACTTTATTCATAATGTATAATTCGCAAGATAGCAACAGTGAAAATATTTTTAAAATTTATAGTAATTTTTAGATCTGAAACTGACAAGAAAGTACAAGAAATAATGGCTTTTACCTTGAATATCAGTACCTTCCATCTTGGTCAGATGTTATACTGGGTAAAAACTTGTTGGTTTTGAAAAATAAAAAAATTGTTTCTGATTTTAAACCTATTTACTGGTTTTAGTATCATGTTTTATGAGTGAAACATCATAAGATTCCATCACCCTCAAACAGATCCCATAAAATTACAAAGTAAAGTTTGGTTAAAATTTATTTTGAACCTCATTAAGTACCAAACATCAAATAAATATATGATTTAGTGCTTAAATATTTAGAAATAATTCTTCAGTTTCTAGGAATACTGGCCAACCGCAGTAAAAATGTGGGTCAACCACAAAGATATAGCACTACTATTTGTTCCATCATTTTATTATTTTGTCAGTCTATTATTATTATTATTTTCGATGTCTTGATAATACAGATTTTTTTTTTCATAAATCTTTCCAAAACAATATTTGGACAACAATTAACAAATAGCATGATGGAAAATATGGTTGGTAAAAAAATTAATTCAATATTTAGTGTAACTACTGCACCGTTTCGGCAGCTTGTTTGATCAAGGCTGAAATGGTTTTGCTATAAAAAACAAAGTCTTTACATTTAACAAAAAAAATGTTCAATATGGGAAGACAAAATGTCTTACTTCATACACTTTATTATAAATATCCCGCTAAGCTATTGATCTATTAATTTTCGTTTCAGCATTGCCATCAAACACACTTAATAAACACATTACTTTTATAATAGACAAAGGCATTATCACTACATTCAAATCCTACTGTCTCTGTATAGACCAAGGATTCCCAAACGTTTTGGGTCCACGCAACCTCCTCTTGAGATAAAATCCTCTCATGCCCCCCTCCACTTTACACTGTAATTAAATGGTATGGGCATATGTCAAAGAATCAAATATTATATATATTGACAACAATTTATTCATTTATATATAGGCTTACTTTCACAAGAAACATTATATAACATCAAGTTTTAATTTGCAAGGTAAATTTTAACTGGTAAGAGGAAAATCTTTTAGTGAGATGCTAGAGCTAGCACTTTTTACACTAGCTTGCCTATTTGTGGTTATATTTTAGTACAGACATAACCCAAGTCATTAGCAACATCAGGTTTGTAATTAAATATATTTAACCTATCTTATTATTTTTCAACTGATCTCGCACCCCCTCTGATTTGCTTTCTCGCCCCCCCCCCCCGTTTGGGTACCCATGGTATAGACTTTTAGCTGTTGAGATGTTCAATGGAAAATAATAACAAAATACTGTAATTGTATAGTTAATGGAATAAAACTGTTATCTATCAATGTATGCTAAAATAATTGCATACAGTAGCACTGGAAAACAAAATTCAGTAAATTGAACAAACCGTAGCTAATGCTGTTTCGATAGTATGAACAACTGAAGCTGGGGGCTTTAATGAAATTGTCAAATCAGAAGTGAAATTTTTGCTACACTGAGAGGAAAAACAATTGACAGAAAAACTGTTAAAAGAATTAACATCATAGCTGAACTTAACACTTGTGACAAAATTTTTTATATTTAGCAAGATATCTGGCTATGAAAATAACAGAAGTAAAACAAAATCAAGCAGTAACACTCAGAAGAAGCCTTACCACACGTAGCTCTTAAAAGAACAAAGTATTTTAATTACTAATTACCTAAAGGCCCAAAATAGGGAAATATAGAAACCTATTGTCTCCCTAGTTACTAAAGAGCTTAACCAAATTGGTGAATAGAACTGCTGATAACTATGCACTGACCACAGGTTGAGAGTTCTCTTAAAGTAAATAGCAACGCTCACTAAGCAATCTTATACTACTGTCCTGGCAAGTAGTGTAGCTGCAAAGGGTTTATGTATAAGGATACCTGTGGTAAATGACAGCAAAGGCGGGAGATTCTTATAGATCCATGTACGCTATTATATTAAATTATGCAAATTTAAACATAAAATTCAAGTTTCCCCAAAAAAATTAGATACAGTATAACCTCTCTAATTCATCACATTTGAGACCGAGGAGGTGATGAATTCAAGAAAAAGACAAATTACGGAAGTTTAAAATTAACATGTAATTGTGGATAAACATGACACATAATGTAATTAATGTTGTACTTACATTATTCATGTCGGCCGTAAAACTCTGTAACACTATGAAAACACTAGTAGCCTGCAATATAGTTTGTAATTACAAATATACTCGTAGATGTTACTCTATTTTTATAAAAGATTTATAAAAGACGTAAAAAAACATATTGCAGTACATTGTAAGAACAAGAACACTAGCAAGAAAAAAAAACAGTGTATTTAAATCTATTTACATTTTAGTTTTTAAAAATGTCTGCCCTTTTCTTTTGTACTAAAGAATTCTTTTCTGATGGCACATCTACTATTTAACAGTACAGAGGATGTTTGTTATTAGAGTGACGAATTACAGAAGGTGACAAATTAGAGGTTCTACTGTACAGTAAACTCCCGATTATCCGTGGAATAGGGTGCCTCGGCAAAGCCGGATAACGAATTCCCCGGATAATCCGCTATGAACAAAGAATACGCAAAACGATCGATAATCGATTATTATACCATAAGTTATACAAATAATGACCCCGGTTATTGCAATTTTCAAATAATCTTGAGAGGACAAAATAAATACAGAAAATAATTTAAAATGTTGATGTATTTGACGTATTATAACATGTACATTTATATGTCTAACTATTCACAATACGTACATAAGTATATGTCAAAAGTAAGTAAGTATGTATGTACACATATAATTTCCTTTACACATAATACTTTCATTTTTTAACAAAAAAATCTGTCACTTTCGTCTGTTTTTTTGTGAGCACTGATTTAGCTTTAATGTGCGATCTAAGTTTCTTGAGAACCATTTTGTCGCACAGTGTCTACTTGTGTCACAAAGCCATAAAGATCGTCCTAGACTATTTATAGCCGATATTAGCTGACATTTGTTTACAATCTTATGATACACATTAGGTTTTCGGGCGTCCAAGCATTTTGTCATTGTCTCTTATATACAGTAGTCTGCTCGCCCCTTTTATTTCGCTGGCCCGCGTCGGGATGATTCCCTTTCAATTTTAAATTAGTACGTACATATTTACATATCTATTCCCTTCATCTAAACTTCTATTAAGCCTTATATGTATTTACGTCGTAATTCACCATTTGGAAATTTAAACACACGAATCTGATTGGAATAAAAATCAGATATCTGTAAAACAATGCCAGACCCCGGATAATCCGCAAACCGGTTAATCCGCCCACGGATAATCGGGAGTTTACTGTATTTTAATTAGTGTCATTTTTGCTAGTTACTATTTCTTTACTTGCATTATTTTCCAATGCCTCATTAATTTCATTATTTGAATAAAAAGTAATTAAAATTTAAAGTAAGAATTTTGATTCAACTATTTTTTTACACACTTCAAGACAAAAAATAATTTCTAGAAACCTTTTTTTCAATTAAATGAAAACATATTTCAAAAATCTAAAAGTTAATTCCAAGCCTCATATTTAGTTTGATCTTAAGTTAAATGTGCATTAATACAATTAGTAATATATTCCAAAAGTGTTTTAATGTCACTTTAAACTAAAATTCTCCAAAAGCAGGAACAGATTTTGCATGCACCATACTCTAAAAAACCCCAAACCAAATTTTATGTAACATTTTTTTAGCGCTCACAGAATTTATTTTCCTGACACCATACATAAAAAACTTCCTATAAGGATTAGATATTAATCATTCACAGTGTGACATGACTCTTCCATCATAAACAGCCCCAGGCATCATATTATTTAATAAATAAGTAAGATTAATATTATTTCATGTTTTCCTTTTATATTATAGACTAATATGAAATATGTGAAAAGGATTATGAATATCAGAGTGGTCTGGGTTGTGATTGAAGAAAATCTTAGTCTACTAATAAAAATTCAAATAGAGATATTTCTAAAAATACCACAGTTTAAAAAACCATGCAAAAGAAATGACCACAAGGCACTTAGCTGGAATCAGTTACATCAGAGTAATTGATTCTTGTTTGGAGAACTGTGCAGACAATAAGTTTTGTTACGATGGTGGCAGACAGGGTTAAAGCCACTATTTCAGTATTACACGGCTGTGGAAGTGTGTAGAATGTGATCCTTCTATTTAGTCCGCTGGGGATTTGTATAAGGTTTGAGCCAAAATACCATAACTGATAAATGTATGAGGGGTGGACTAATGAATGTAAGTGATGCATTAAAAATTGTTTGGGAAAACAAAACTACCACAAAAACTATGTCAGCCTAATACGGCTGATACATGTCTTCAAATATATTATGATTAAAAATTTAATTTTTGTACTTGGGCAAAATAGAAGAACAAATAAAAGTACAAATTATTCAGAAACACGCTTAACATTTTTTGGGAAAACACCAATATTGTGGCCGCTAGGTAACATGTTAATTTGCTTAAAACTACCAAGGAAATAAAGTTTAACAGAAAATTCCATTTAGTTCCCATTATCGCCACATTGTAAAGGCCTAACTTAATTATATTTACCACTAATATTTTGTAACCTTACAATCAGCAGACCCTAACAAGCCAATAGATCGATCTGACATGCCCCATGAATTTTTTTTATAAGTAAAATAATTAAATTTACATCTCTAGTAGCTGTTAAGTATAAAGACATGACCCACCAATAAGAACTCAGCTAAAACTACTTATATTATTAGAATAATTGTAAATGAATTCATTACTTTGATCACCTTAATTGTTTTAATGTAAATTGGCTGCATAGATTGACTTTCTTAAAACATTTGCTTATAAATCCTACTTTACTTCAAACGCATTACAGCTCACTAGTCATTTTATTCAATGGTATATCTGAGCTCAAATATGGGGCTGTAACTCCAAGTATGGGCCTGTAACTCACAAGTATAGGTCCTGTAGCTCCAAAAATGGAGCTGTAATTCCAAATATTGGGATGTAACTCCAAGTATAGGTCTTGTACTTCAAGAATGGAGCTGTAATTCCAAATATTGGGCTGTAACTCCAAGTATAGGTCCTGTAACTCCAAGAATGGAGCTGCGATTCCAAATATGGGGCTGGAATTCAGAGTGCGAATCATATTTGCAAATAAATGAATACGAACTAACATTCCATTCTGCACGACTCCAGAATCTTAGTTATTGCAATAGTTTAGTTTGTTAATATTGTTTTCTAACAGATGTAAACTAAATCCCATTTACATTTACTTTCTGGTCGGATAAGATCTAAAATATCTAGCAAAACGTCCGACAGAATATCCACTATGAAGAAGACGTACTCATTATTATTCCTTTCATCTGTTTACAAGAAACTCCTCAACAATCTAACTTACTTTAAAACCTACTTATTTAAGGAATAAATCATTGCCAAAGCAACTCTTCTCTGAATTTAAGTGTTAGTTAAATATATACATTACTGTAACTTTTATAACAGCTATGTAAAGCATCATAATGAATCAGTCATTTGAGAAACACCTCATGTCCATTTTTTTTCAAAATTGAGTTAGGACCACAAAAAAGATGGTAAAGGCAAGGCAAATCAAATACCCAATAACAACACATCTCCACCGAGTAACCATGGTAATGCAAGCAGTTAAAATATTGAATCATTTGAGAAACACCTTATCTCCTGGATATGAGTTGTAAAAAAGAGAAACACTCCTTTGAGAAACACCTCATCTCCTAGAAGTTTTGTAAAAAAAGGTCCAAAAATGTAAATATCGTAAAAACAGAATAAAATACTAGTTTTCATTCATATATTGTATGTATTTAACTTTTTTTTTTTTTTTTTTTGCCTTCAACGTTAACAATATGCCAGTTATTTGAGAAACAACACATCTCCAAAAACTTTTTTAATATGACAAAATAAAATATAAAGTATATTCATTAATACAATTAGCTTGCCATGCCTCTGTGCAAACATAATGAAAATTTGGTAATGGGAACTACGTTAAATATTGAAGTTAAACAGTTTTTTTGATTTCCCGAAAGTTTGTTTTTTATGGACATGAGGTGTTTCTCAAATGACTGATTCCATTGTAAACTAATAATTAATAAATATACAAAATATAGTTGTAGCAAAATATGTAATACTGTAAAAACTGTTTCACCTGAAGCATCGCATTAACCTAACAGAGTCCCCATCAAACAAGTAAGCTGACAACTCCTCTCCAGGTAATTGTATTATATTATTTCCAATCTAATCAAATTATTTATAGCTATGTACAGCGTCCATGGCCTAAAGAGAGTTTTATTCAAAATTCTGTTTGAAGAAGGGAACTGTAAATTCTTGTTTCAGGGACAGTTTTGGAAATTAACTTCCCTCACGTGCAGTGGTGCACAACAAAATGAAACAGAACAGATACAACTTTTTAGGAAAGACTTTCTAAATTGGCTGAAAGTATGAAGAAGGTATCACCAAAAATAGCAGACAACCGTATTCTATTCAACTTTAATCTTTATATAAAATAACAGAAAAAATGTTAGCAAATAACCTCAATTGTTTGAATAAAACATATCTGTTATATAATCACAGTAAATTATGAATAACTGTTTAAATACATTCGTCTAAAGTAACAAGTCTTAGATAGTGTTTACTTCTTGGTCACCATTATAAATATGATATTAGGATTATTAACTTTGCACACCTGTAATTTAATTTTTTTTCTAACATTAAATAATTTTACTTTAGATAAGAAAAAATTATACAAACTGAAAAAATGTTTAGAACTACTACAATGGAATTCTAGCAAAATGAAACACATTAATTTTGAAATCTATAATCCTCATTTAACATGCCATGCATTTCTTATGGCTTATTTTCATAATTTTATTTTATTTTTAAAGGTCTTTTATCTTTGTTCTCAATGACTTTTTGATATACTTTCTAAATTTGTAATATTGAAGGATAACCCCATGAAATGTGTTAAGTTATTATAAAGATGGTTAGAACTTATCGACAGAAAACATAAATCTATTCTGTCTTGCAAGCTCAATGAAAATAGTTTTTGTATATAATGAAATAAAACATTTAGAGATAACTATTAAAATGAAAAGTACAATCAACAGTAATCCTGAATTATTTCCAGAACCCTGTTCAGTTGTTGGCTATATAACCACAAGTTTGCAAGAAGCAGTATTGCCTATGTTTTCATATCAGGTTACAATTGGCATGCATTGAGTGAATATTTATTTTTCCAACAGCCTTTGAAGTGTGTACGTTTTGTGTACACTAGGCAAAGAGGATGGTTTGATTAATGTCATGCGTTACTCTTATTTCCTTTATAAAGGAAATCTGACAAACTGAAATCTTTTTAACTTTAATGCAAATGGCCAAATGATTGTAACACAATGAATGAAATAGTTTGTAACCTAAGGCAATAATCCAAAAATATTCTAACTAATAAAATACACATGCATTAATTTTGTTAATAAAATCTCATTTTATACCCTAATATTAAATAGTGCAGAAATAAATTGTAAATACTTTTGTTTTAGTTTCCAAGATATAAAATGGTTGAAATTTTAGTAGATACAATCCTCCCTCGACCTAACATTAATCATGTAGATGTATAAATACAGCAGTTCTAACGGTATCTTGTTATTCAGAGTGAAATACAACTCACAGTAAAAATTTGTTGCATGCATACAACTATAAATAGCCAAATGGGCGCATATTTGACAGTTTTGCAATAACTCACTCTGTCCTTGAAGAAATAAAATATCCTGTTCTGGGTCTTATGATTAAAATGGAAGAATTCTGAATCTCATTACCTAACCTAATAAAAGATTTAAATAGAAATAATACATTTTAGTCTATGATACTTGGTGAATCTTTCAAGATGAAACTTTGTACGATTATGTTATACTCTAATTGGGGGATTAAATGGAATTACTCATTAAACATAACTAATATTATACAATATCAAAAACACAATGTGGCACAATATATTACAATAAAAATATTGGCAAAAACCTCAATATCACAAAAATAACTAATATTACAAGTTACCAAAGATTAAGCCCCTGTATATATTTTGATGACAATATCATCATCCTCAGAGAGACCTATTACAAAATTACAATCTAGAATACAAAAATTTACAAACTAGACTGACCTAGTGTACGTTACAACAGTCCAGGCACAAGATGGCCACTCAGTTATAATTCTCAAATTCCCGTATATATCCTGATTTTTCCAGTCCAAAATAATAAAATTCCTATACCTTTTTGGTCTTAGTACGTGGTCTAAGTAGAGCATGGTCTATACCAATATTAACTTGAAGATAAAATGTAATTTAGAATGGTTTGGAAGATAAAAGGCAAGTAAGAGAGTATAAGATGTATTACTTCAAAGGGAAATCTTCATTAACACAAATCTATATATAATGAAGACGCTAATTGCATTTGATGCTTCCTACTGACAATGGATTGAACCAAAACATAATCACCTTTACACGCCACCACATTGTCATGCCAAGTGGAAATAACATCCTAACCATTGTTCATGCAATACACTGTTATTGAACAGAAACAACAAACATCTTTTATTCGTAATCATAAAATTAACATCTCTGAAGTCTGATCAGTGTATATTTTAGTATTTACAATACATTGTTTATCAGAAATATAAGGGCGGACCCAGTTTTGGATAAGCAAAATTTCAGATAACACATGGAAACATATTTTTAGGGTTTAACCCATTAACTTATGTTCAATCACGTTAGACTTGTAATTTCTTGCTATACTCAATATGGAACCCCAAGCTTTCCTCTAGGTATTATTTAATTGATGTAATACACTTATTGCTCAAAATATCCCAGTAGATGTTGTAAATGCTGTAATATACAAAATAAGTTTTTCTAGTTTGTCATCCTGCTTCAGAATTAAATGTTAGTTTTTCACTAACCGTTATCTGTCAGAGGTCATTAGGTTTGTTTATTTTAGTCAATACAAGTCTTATTTTTTAAATAAGTATAAAAGGGTTCTAAATTTATTTGAATTCCCTTCTGTCAATGACAAGCAATAATGAAAGTAAAGAAGGGTAAATGTATGATTTATTGAAATAACGAGATGTACATAGATAATCAGGATGCAGGGAGGACATCCTCTCCCAGGTCAGGCAAAATCATGTTAATACATTGCTATAAAATAATACAATCAACCGTCTATAAATAATCAATCACTTTTGTTGTCTAAACTTATTGGCTATTACAATCATAACCCTCACATTGACAAAGGAAGCATCGGTAATGATGAACTTGATTTGTGTGTATTTATTTATAACCAGGTTGTAAAAAAGGACATTGCATATCCTGATGTATATGATTGATTTTTTTTTTAATCAAAGAATTGATTTGTCTAAATTACAGTAACATACATATTATTAGTGACAAGGAAATGTTTGATGTTCTGAATTTAGGGCATATGTTTAATAATGACTTGAAAAAGACAAAAAGTTAGTGTAAAAACATCGATCTATTAAATATACATTCTTGACTCATTAAACAACAATTTCTTTTACTCTAAACAATTTCATATAAGTGACAATATAGTAAATTGCAGTAACGTATATTTAGTGGTTAGTAAGCAACGCAATAACGAATAAATCAGAACTCTATTAGCAAAGGATACATAAATGAAGGGTTTTGTTGGTAAAGGCTGTAGTGTGGGTTCAACTTCAATGTTGTGGGTTCAAGGCGAGAAATGTTGTTTGTTGTGCTCAACTTTTTTTTTACCAGTCATTTTTTATGCACAATTTTTGACTCATTTACTAGTCTACGTAATTAATCAAATCTTAACAATATTTGCATGATAGGTTCAATGTTATATTTATTTATATTTGAGTGGAATATGTTGTAAAAAATGTTATAAAAAATAGTTCTGACATGTCAAATAACAGTTTATCTTATTATTCTGGAGAGTAATGAAGAAAATTATTACAAGAGGCTTGATTTAGACCTGCATAACCTCATAATAACACTGGTTTGAAAAATATCCCATTTACCGGGACTTCTCTAACCAATCCCAAGCAATAAAAACTAATTAGTCTTTTTTCTGGGTGCTTTTCAACATACCATTAGAGCCGCGATAGGTTTTCTGATATGTGATTACGGTTTGCTCATTTTCGGGTTGTAAATATTATTCTATTAGCTGGGTACTTTTAGCTGGGTGTGTTAGCTGGGTACTTTTACTCTACACTTGGCAGTGATTTTACAAGCTTTCGTCTGAATGCGAACTTTTATGTAGTATTTTATAGACAGGCTTTAAAAAATTGCACTTGTTCATCTCACGCAAAGCAACTCGACCTGTGGCATCATCACACCTGTCATTGTTCACTTTAACAAAATTTTGTGTTGTAAATAGATTTGGAATAAGTTAGCAAAACTATTGATTAATACTTTTCAAGTTCCAGCATCATTTACATATTTGCCCCCAGCAAAGAATGGGGTATGTTAGTATGAAAGAGTAACTAATTTAATGAATTAAACATGTTGAGATAATAGAAACTCCTTAAACAAATTTAGTATTTATATTTTACGTACATTTACAGTCACTTATGCACATTATGCTATGAAGAAGGCAGTTGCACGAGTCAGTGTGCTTATCGCTTATGCTGGTCATTAACGTAAACATAGGTGAAAAGATTAATTTGATTTTACGCAAATTATAAAAAATATATGTAATACAAATTTATAATATATTTATAATTACAAATTCACTTTTATAATATGAATACAGAAACAGGATTTTATAATTTTTAATAAAATTCCCAAAACATTAACCGAATTATCAAAATTGTCATATATTATAATGTTTTTTATAAAGAATTATTTATTATTATTATTGAATGAATGAATAATTTAATTTCTATTAAATTTAAAAACAAAAACTCAGGAATAATTTAAATTCTTTTAATTTTAACAATAAACAGAAAAAAAAACATAACAAGTTTTAACACAATAGACTAAACTCAATTGTTAATATGTTAGTTACAAGATTTTATAACCTAGGCTATTTTCTAAGATCTCTTATTATCTCGGGGTTTTATGCATGGGCTATATCTTCTAACTCTTTGGTAAATTAAATAAATTTTAATAAATAAAAATTAATTTAAAAAAATAGTTTTAATAATTAGCTTCCTGATGTAAAATCTTAAATTTGGCATAAGAAAAAGGTCCCTAACCTGTTTGAACTGGATTAGGCTTTCTTTCTACTAAACTATTTATATTATTTCAAGATATTCTAATAATTTACAATTTTAGATTTTCTTATAAATTTCTTTTTATAACTTTAAAAGTTCACTAAAGGTTTATTTTTCTAGCGCTATGTACTTATCAATTTTCGGAGTTTTGCTGGTTGTTCATATAGGATTCAGTTCTCTTTAAATTTTATGTTTCACACACAATTAAATTCTTATTGGTTACTTTAATTATAATAAACTGTATTATAGGTTTTAAATTCACTTATTTTCGTTTTATTTTGGCCACGTTTCTTCACAAATTCTTATAGTTTTGATGAGATGCTCCAAACGGGATTTTGGCTTCTAAGAATGGCTTCGCTTCGTTCGGCTGCCCAAGCCAGACTAACGCGTCGTTTTCATTTTTTAAATGTTTAAACATGGCGCCGATTCCTTCTCCAAATTCCATATTAATTACCCATAAACCTTTGTTTTCATGTAATGAGGTTCCTTTTTCTCCCACTAGAGTCGACTGTAACACTGACCTACTTTCTTGGATTAAATTTGATCAACTAACGAAATTGTTTTCAACCCTTTAATTTGGTTAATATACTTTTTCACCTATCCTATCCTCAACAAACCTTCCAGTGTTTATTTAATTACTATTATTTGTGTGTGCAGTGTCTTTGCTTTTTACTTTTGTAATAATTCCGAAATGTGTGTGTTTGGCATAGGTTAATGCAAACCTAACCCCTATCACACTTCATTGTTTACAATCACGGTTTTTTTACCTTCTCTTTCAAGTAATTACTTATGCCCTATGTTAACAAAGTTTACAATTTTTTAAATTTTATTATTATTAGATTATCTTGTTCTAATTTTATTTGTTAGGTTATTTGATCCAACAAATTTCCTAATGCATTCTTTCCAGTTCAGAATCTTTTTTATATGTTAAAACCTATTCTAGGCTTTCACCTTTAAATTAGTTTTAATTTAATCTAACCAATCTCTTAATGAATTTCTCCGATTTCACATTTTGTGTGAGTTATTTCTAATCTATTCTTCCAATTCTTAAACAACATTATATAGCCCATTCTATAAATGTTACACTATACACCCCTATTATTTCTGATGCTAATAATTCCTGTAAACATTCTGATATTCCCGTTTTCCCTCATCAGTGGCCACCCTGAGGTATGGAACTCTAATAATGATGTATTATGTTTGAACAGTTCAAAAATAAACAAGTTTAGATTACTAAACTTAGATATTATATGTTGTGGTGTAAGCATGAATATTTCTGATACGACTTTAAAAAATTGGAACTTATTGAATGCTTACATTGATATAAAATTATATTGACAAATTAAAATACAATTTTTATATTCCAGTTCATTGGACAATGTCCTGCCACAAGTATACCCAACTATAATCTGCCAATGCTCTGGTCACATGTTCCATATTCTAAAGAGCTTTTAGTTAGTATTTTTTGTTATTCCCTCAGCCCATTTTGTAACTTCTTATGCAACTTTTCACAAATATGATGAAAGTAATAGACAATACGTTTTGGGTTATTTTAAATTTACAGTTGTTACAAATTCAAGCAATGTTTTTTCAAAATGCACTTTTTAATAACTTTAAATGTAAATTCTGAATAAAACTTTATAGAGGTGAAAAATTTTTAAAAAAAGTAGATTTTACTATTATTGTTTTGACTGGAAAGGAAATGATTGTAAATTGTAGTTAAGGTTAAGGATATATGAAACACTGTTGCAGGGAGCATACATGTAATATACTGTTTCTCTACCTGAGGTTTGTAAATACATCTAAAAATTAAGAGTATATTTAGTCGCTGGGATTGTGCAAGGACCTATTTCAGACAAATGTTGAGTGATCACACTTCATCACCTATAGTTTACAACTTTTAATGCCTTCTAAGTACAATTCCACCTATATTTTCTTTGTATGTGTTATATTTTACCAAAGCTAAAGTTATATTGCCAACTTAATATTTTTAAATTAAAAGGAATGAAATATGTTGTTTTTTAAACTAAATGTTTCCAAACTTGTTTTCGTGGGTAGTATTTGGGACTTTCAAGTTGAATCAAGATTTTAGTAACAGCTATTAAGTCTTATATAGAGGGAAAAAGTCAAGACATTAGTATATTATTTATAGATAGCCATTGTGCCATTTTAAGAATCCAAACTTTCCTGAATATTAAATTAGCTACAGTAGAAGCTCAATAATTCAGATTAAATGGGACTGTTGCCTATCAGGATTGTCGAAAATCCGGGTTAGCCGGAGAAAGAAGACATTATACTTATAGAAAAACTCCTTTACTTTTATCATTTAAAGAGTATTATGCACAGTATATGAATGTGCATATTGTACATATGGGTAAAATCCACCGAAATTCATTTCTTGGCAAACAAATCTTTCAATTTGGCTGCTTAAATTTTGTGAGCCATTTTTGCTGTGCGATCCCATATTCTTTTCTTATTTTGTTTTATCTGTAGGGCTTCGAAGTTTATATTGTTGTGTTAGACTTTTGATGTATGTACTGTGCTTATTTGATTTTTGTTATTTCTCATTTAATAATTTTGTTTGTTGTACTTAAAAATCATTCTATGTTAACCGGAGATCCGAGTTTAAGGGGTTCGACTTATCGAGATTACACTGTATTTACAACTTTTTATAAGAAATTATAAAATACAGCTTAGCTTTTTCACTTGATTAAGGATAAATTATATTTTCTCCCACACAGCACCATATTCAGCCAGTCAGTTAAGAACAAAGATAAAATGTTTCTAAATAACAAAGAAGTAAGAATAGGCTTGTTAATATTATTATTAGTAAAGTGAATTCTAACAAACCCAACCTAACCTCTCACAAAAAGCGTGCTAAAATCACCTGTCACTTAGAGGTAATCACCTTGCCAGAATCTTCATGCCCTCGGTATTTAGGCTTCCCATGTGTAAATGGTAGGTATCTATATTTAATCATATGCTGTAACAAAAACATAACCAATCAGAATTAAACAAATAAAAACCATTTAACCTGAATATAAAATGTTATAAATTCCATTTCCATCATTGACCTTTCACAAAATGTCAGACATAAAACCTTTATCTATGTTGCAACTAAAGTTACACAACCAATACTTCAATACTTTTTATTAGTTATATTCAAATAATAATTGACATTTAAGCTTCATATGCATATGTAGACCTAGTTTTAAACATATGGTTACAGATAAGGATCTAATGGTTGCTATAAGAAATAACTTTGGAATGGTGTATATGGTACTGTCAACAATCAGTGTTATAAAGCAAAAGGTAACCAAATTTAAAGGTTCCACATGCCTACATGTAGTTTTACACAATGTTGAGAATGGTTCAAGTATTTACAATCTGGATAAACTTTTTTTGATGATTACTCATACATAATTGTTCAAATGTATCAAGGGAAAATTGTAATTTTACATGTTCTTGGCACAAAATCTTTGACAAAAAATTAAAATTGCATTGTCTTGCCACCAATTTTGTTTCAAAACTCTTTTCAAATAAAAAAATATCTATAAATCAAATTGTAGGATGTATTTGAACTATAAAACTCACAATGAGGCTCTTTGTTGAGGTTAATAGCAAGTGGTGAAAGATGAGTTAATTAATGAGGAAAAATATTAGTAAACATTATTAGGGAAATTGTAACACATTACGACTTTGGGACATATGTATTGATAATTGTGAAGATTATGTTAAACGATAACAAAAGTTTTATTTAAAAATCCACAATTTTCCTTCTATATTAATATTTTTCACTAATTATTGAATGGCTCTTATGCAATACCCATGCCATTACTCACAAATGGTAATGTCTTATAACATTCCAATTCAGATACAAACCTAACATCTAAAATCCCTTCTATAAATTAATTTTTGACAGTGAATGACTAACCTTAATTTGACGTTTCATCGTAATACCAAACAATGTAATAAAATACATGACCAGGATTGGCCAGAACACAGGAATATTGAAACAATCAAAGAATGTACAAATTGTAGCAATCACTGTAGACTTAGTGACCGAATACCAAAACTTAAATTCTGGCAGTCTTCTAATAAATGGCCGAAACTCTTCATTAGCTCTTGTAGGTAACTCTGGTCCATCATCTGAAAGAACATAAAGTTGTGTGATGTAATCATCTTGAACTCACTGATTAAATTATAATTAAAAATACTTAGCTAAGTGAATACATAGGGCTTACTTGCTGGGGCGTTTCAAAACAATCGTTCCTTTTACGAAGGAAAGCCTCTACTCGCTTCTGAGTTGTTTGTTGTATTCATTTTCTATTGATACTGCTTTAATGTTGTTTAATTCTTCATTTAATTTTTGTTCATCATCCTGTTTGTATTTTATTGCTCTGTTTATAATGTTACTGTAAGTGTTAATTTTGGAAGTTGGTTTTCTATGTACTGTGGTTTCTATTTTATTATTATTGATATTTAATGTGATGTCAAGAAAGTTATTTGTTCTAACGGTTTCTGTTTTGTTTGGGAATTGTAAGTTTTTGTTGTATGTGATTAGGTTATTCATCATAATACTTAATAAACTAAACACATACAACAAAAACTTACAATCTCCTATCTAGTCCAAAAATTCCTATATCCCTATATTAAAATATACCTATAAAGTGTTCAGTCAGGATAGGTTTGGTTGTAAATTTATACATTACTTTATACTTATACTAAAATATACCTATAAAGTGTCCAGTCAGGATAGATTTGGTTGTAAATTTATACATTACTATATGATTATATTAAAATATACCTGTAAAGTGTCCAGTCAGGATAGATTTGGTTGTAATTTTATATAACATTACCTAATTAGACTTATACTTCTGCAGAGTAGTACATTTTGCCAGGTGACGTTAGAATGCCTAGCCTCATGATGTTCTGGCCAGACCAATTGTCTAGAGACAATATTTTGGATCAAGAATTGCCAATTATTTATGACTACAACTCTGACGAAAGTGTTTCAAATTCTAAAAATGTTTGTACTTCTGAATGCTTGAGAGTTAGGGGATCAACTAAGCTTTAAACTGTATATAGCGTTTTGTTTAATTTGTTTATTTATTTTCTTTAGATATTTTAATTCATAATCATTCTTTTTTTAATAATAATGATTACAAATAGTCAATAAAAAAATAATAAATTAGACAAAGGAACACAATGCAGTTACTGAAATGGAATTAATTCGATTCCACTGAGAACTTCAAAACACTGATAATTTAATTTAATTAAATTAATGTGTTAATAATAATATGCCTGTTGTCCTGATAAACATGTTAATGCAAGATTCAAGAAAAGGAAGTTGCAAATTCAACTGGTTTTCTACCTAGATCCTTGTAGGAAGATAATTATAAAAGAATGATTTGTCCTAATGATTTGTAAATATTCAAATCATTATATAGTTCCTTTTATAGTTTCAACATTCTTTCATAGATTTTATTTTATTTTAGATTTAGTAATGTTTTCTAAAATTACTAGTAATTGGAATTTAAGATTAAAATTTAATCTAAGTATTGTAACATTTTGGAATAGCAAGTAAGAAAGGCACTATGTATAATATAATATAAATATGTAAGTAAATTCAAACCATAAAATAACCAATTATGAAAAAAGAGAAAAATATAAACAACCTAAATTGGCAAAATCGTAACATTTAATCACAAGTTTAGAACAATAACCACTATAAAAAAAACAATATAATAGAAACAATTTAATGTGTAAGAGTTTGAAAAGAACACTAAAACTATGTAAATAAAAGTAAAAGCTTTTAAGTGTTAAAAAAGTGAAACGTTTTAGATTGCAAAAATAAACGAAAACGAGATGGCTGGCGTATTCAGTGAGGTGCGCGCGCATTGTGAACAGAACAGCTGATAATTTAAACTTAGTCGTGAGAAATAATAATTAAATGCAGTTACCTGCAAAGAAATTAAAATGTAGTTATTAAGAACATGAAATGTATCAAAGGTAGTGAATACAGCATCCGTAAAGCCGGTAACAACAATTAAAAAAAAAGGAAATAGTTTGTTTAGCCATTTTTAAATGCTTGCTTAGCGTCGCTTCAGTTGTACACACCTACTCAAACAAGACAAACGTACTTCAGAATTAGCCAATAAAATTTAACGAATTTAAACTTAGTGCGGGAGTGTTAATCTTGAATTCAATTAACAATACAAAATACTTTCAAGAAAATTAATTGAAACTATTTATTTAGAAAGATTTCATTAAATATTTTGATAAAGGCCGAAAAGTGGAATCTACAATCTACAACACTTAAGTATCCAGGCTAGATCCATTACTACATTTTTGAAATTTTGCAATCAGACATTTATAAAAGAAAAGAAACCAGTGAAATTATTATAAAATCAAACTATAAAAGAAAACATTTAGAAAGAATATTAAGGGACAATTTTACCTAGAAATAAATTAATTTGTAACATAGTTTATAACATTTATAGCTTAGATTTTTTTTGTTCTTGTACTTTAGAGTGCCAAATAAGATTTCATTATTCATAAACCTACCAGATAACCCGAGATTAAGAGAGCTTGTGCTAAACTAAAATTAAAATCAATTTAGGCTAAATTAAATAAAACTGTTGCTGCCAAAAGAGAGATACAATTTAGAGTAATAAGACTCATTATAATAGAGGACACTTATAGTAAATTTGTAAAACTTTAAAAAAGAAAAAATTGTAATTTATTAATAGAACTTATAATTGCTAAGAAATTGTTTTAAATGATACATTAAACTTGTTATTAAAAAAGAAAGCTCTAGAATATTTATTTATCTTAAAATAAATTAGAAAATTTACTAACCTACCTTGAACTAAGTGATTGACAAAATTTTATTAAAGACAAATTTTTAAAAAAATACATTTTAAAGAATCATTCATAAGAATAAAATAGAAAACTTACAGTATATTTTACTAAAAGATTTCCTTTGGAACAAGACTTTAAAAATTTCAACATTTTACTGCATTTAACTTTTTATACAATTGAATAATATTTACCTTCATAGTCTACTACTTCTGGGTCGATTTTAGGTGACAGGAATGCAATGAACAAGTTTAAATGGTAAATTCCCAAGGCATATGTAACAATGTACCAACCCTGAAACAATAACAAATTATTTTAAAACTTAAATACTGTACTTATTTTAAGCAGTACATCTCATGTGAATTACATATATAGAGTGATTCATATAATACTCATGACTTTCATTAGACCATTATTTGAATAGGAATACGCCCAGAAGTTTCATTTGCTTATCAAATGATGCAGGAGGTCTTGGAATTTTGATTCCATGTCGTGCATTTGCAAACAGATGGTGCTGCATATCATGCCAGAGTTTTAGGGATTTGTCAACAGATGATGATCCATGTCACCCCTAAGCTGTAGGCATTTGTATGGTACAGTGAACACAGAAGAGTACGGACACATTTTCAGCGAATTCTCTGAGCAATGGGATGAAATTGAGCTATGTCAAGGGTACTTTCAACAAGACGGTGGCATGTGCCGTATATCACATGAGTCTGTGGCACTGATCCAAAGTTACTTTGAAAACAGCTTAATTTCCAAGAATTTGTAGCCGCCAAGATCACTAAATCAGACTTCTTCCTGTGGGGTTATCTAAAGGGAACCGTCTACTCTACTCGCCCTCGGACTTTGTACGATCTAATGGACAATATTATACTTGAAATCAACAGTATCGACAATGCAACGCTCTAACAAATTGCCAAAAACATGGAACAATGTATTTAGCTGTGTCTAGTGGTGGACATTGGACATTTTCAAGACAACCTTTAACAACCAATTAATCTCCCAGATATTCTGTACATGTAAGGCACAATAGCACATTACTTGTACTTTTCTTCTTAAAATAAACGTCAAATAAAAATCTTGAGTTTTATTTGAATCAACCTATATAATTATGAGCCAGAGCAGTCATTTAAATATAATTTTTCAAATTTCTGTATGTTTTCCAATTTTCTAAACTCAAAATAATCAAATTCCTGTAGTATTTTTAGTTAGGTATAATAACAATATGTATCATCTATGTACTAAATAATCATATGTAAGAACACAATTTATAACAAATTGGACAATATATAAACGGTTAGTAATAGAATATAAGCTGGGGTAAGTATGGTCTTTTAATGTTTTAAATCTTGTAATTTTTCACAAAAGTATTTAATAAATACTGACAAGCTCAAAAAACTATTATTGAGATGATTATTAAAAATTCTACAGGTACGAATATAAAACATTTTTTTAAAAAATTCGTATAAAGTATTTGAAAATACAGTGTCCCTAGCCTGTTGAGTAGTTGTCAATGATCCCTGACTTTTTTATTTATTTTTTGACGGGATAGGAAAGAACTGTCTTTTCACAAACGGATGTGTTTCTTCTTCCTCAAAATTCATCGCATCACATTTTTGCTAAAAATTATAAAGGATGCAATAAGCTTTAACTCTGTATATATGATGTCTGACAAGTACAGAATCTAACTTCTGTCCATTTTTGTCACAACTCAGCTGGTACCAAGAGGCAGGTCCAAAGCAGCAGACATATTCAGCACCCACCATTAACACTTTCGCTACCGAGCGGCGCATATATGCGCCGTCTGGTTTCTCACGAAGGACCGGCGGCAAGAATTCCATCTCTCCACACAGACCAGACCTTCATGACAGACAAAAAGTGGAAAGTTGTTATAATAAATTATTATAGTTCATACAAACCCATGGCGTATGGGTGTTTGTTGTATATTTTTGATTTTGCTGTTTTTAGAATTTTTTAGGATGGCGCATATATGAGCCGGTTGGTCTATAGCATGAAAATCTTATCATGTTACGGGCTTCCCACGTATGAGACACAACAGTGTAGCCCTTTAAATCCGAAACCAAATATGATTTTGATGAAAAAAAATTTTTAAAAGTGTACAATTTAATAAATTATAAAAAGTTTATAGGCTTTTAATTTTGTCTACTTATATAAAACAGGGCTTAGGTGTGAAATATATTAGAAATAACACTATATACAGGTAAAAACAAAAATGTCATACAAAGGCTTATATCAACAACTCCCAACTCAATTGTCTTGGCTATTCATGCTAAACAGATTGCTTATATAGGCTACATGTCTTATTGAAAAGATGCTGACATTATAAACAATATTTTATCAGAGACAAAATTAGTTTACATTTATATTCCATATACAGTAGGCCAACAAAATATTTACAAACGCACTCATCACTTGTGACAGGTTTACATCCTGTGCTGATAAATGCCACCTAGATTACATTCTTTGTGATTCTAATTGAATAGAATGGTGACTCAATATTTTCCTGGAATGAAATGCTGCAGAAGCAGGAAGGAATAAACAATGTGTCAGGAGTATTTTGACCTTGATAACTGAAAGACCAAATATACCACATTCAGGTCAGACATGTTTAAAGTCCGACAGAAATATATCAAACCGTTAAAATAAACCACTGATTTGTCAAAGGAATAAACATAACAGGCGTCTCAAATATGAGCCGCCGGTCCATTTCAACAACCCAGAGCGGCGTACATGTGCATATGTGAGCCGGCTGGTCTATAACAAAAGTTATTTTGTTAACATTGCGGTAGCGAACGTGTTAATGTACGCCTGTTGGTTTACATGATCAGATCCACTCTCTCTTGACTTTATCGCTTTCAATACAGCTTATTTTAAATCTTATTGTTAGGCATATTGTTAATCGAATAATTATCCTTGTTCATGTTTTCAAAACTTGTGAAATTTTAGATTAATTACACATGAACTATGACAAACAGGTTTATCTGTTGTAAGTAATTTAAACATTTCATTGAGTTTATAATTCAATTTTTAATTAGCTAGTCATTACAAAGTCAATCAATTAAAATCCTTAAATGTGAAAAATATATTTTAAAACAGTTTAATTTTGAGTTGAATTTCAATTATTAAAAAAAGAATATTATTTATTTCCCAACAGAACTTAAATGTCTAAGAATGTCACAAGTTTTAGTGGAAAAATTCACTTACTATTCTCAATTATTATACCAAAAATTTTTAGAGATGTAGAAAAATATTGTTTAGTATTTTTATAAAACTGAATTGTACAATAAAATAATAATAATAATAATAAAACTGAACAAAACACTGCTTTACCACTACTCACTTGCCAAACATATATCTTGGCCAATTATAGTACAGGAGAGCATCAATAATCCGAACGCTTTCTTTAACACTCCATTACACGCATAGTTGGGAATCCCGGCTTTTTTTAGATAATTTTTTAATATAGTTAAACGTGCAAATATATTGGAAAGAAACTCCAGGACATCTTTTCTTTACCCACCACCCACCAGAAAAAACCGATTCAGTAGATCTTGAGACGATAGACAACCAATACGGACAGTTTAGAGTGGTTTTAGCGGAGAATTCCGGCTTATGTATGTAACGGTGTAATTCTTTCATGTTAAAAACATTATTCTTTGACTTATTGATAGCATGGGATAAACTTTGGCCAAAAATTAAGAATCAGAAGCTGATATCGATGAAAATCAGCCTGAAGCGCTTGAGATTGTGAGAGAGGTGGTCATGTTATGCCAGTAGGTTCCAGGCTTTCAAGAATGCAACAAAACTGATGCTATGTAATGGTTGTATCTCAATATAAATGATTTGGGCTATGAAATCCTGGATGATAATGGCATCTTACCTTTAATGCAAGAACCACAAAAACATTAATGGAGTTACAGTGAAGAAGAAGACGACGGTGTACCTTCACAATCTGAAGCATTTACGTCTTTAGATAAAGGGATGTCTTGGTATAAAGCATTGACAGAATGCATCTAAGCTCAGCTCCTGCTACTTAAGCAAATGTAGGATTTGGCCAGCAAAAAACGAGTTTCAAAATACATACAACCCAAAATTATGAAAGTTTTTCATATAATATATTTTAGTGATTTTGTACAGTTGTGTTTATTTTTTTGTCTAAGGATACATACATTTGTAAATATGTAATGAGTTGTTTTTGTAAATTAAGTGGTTTCTTCTGGATTTAAAGCCACAAGTAAATCAAAGTACAATAGTTGTGTTCATATGTAAGTACATAAGTGATTATTTTAGTTTATCTTAACATTTTTAATATAACTAGGAATTTCTAGGTTATGTTCGAAAATCCGAACGAATCGGAAATCCGAACCCCCCCTAGTTTGGATTTTTGACGCTCTTCTTGAAATATTGAAATACTGTATTTTTTTTAATTTATAAGGTGTATACACAGTATATCAAATTAAACAAAATATTAAGGTTGTAAGGTCAAATATTTATTTGAAATGTGTTGAGTTGATATGGAATGACCGTTCCATATCATAGGTATCAATAAATTTCTTAGATTGTTGTATCATATAAGCTTACCTGCAATAAAAATATTCTAGCAAGGAATCCAACTGTCAAAATTCCCGCAGCTATCCACCTCCCTATTAAATAAGGTGTGACGTCATCTAATAATTTCTGGTACCTCTAAAACAAAACACAACACTTATGTCAAAGAGTATAAAGCATATAGTATACATGCATATGGTTAAAACTGTGAAGTTTTCACAGTTATTAGGCCTTTAAAACAACTTATAAAACCAAAGCCAGTTGCTTTTATTGATCCATTTTTTTTTTTTTTTATCCACTGTGCCAAATGATTTTAAATAAGAAAATTGATCCAAAGTTTGATTTTTTACCTGATTTTTCCACAGCCTCAACTTTGTTTCAAAGGCTTGAACACGTGAATACATTTGAGTGGCAATCAGATTTTTACCCTGTAACTTAACATTCAGATCAGTGAAGTGTTTATTCATATCTAACAAAAAGGCACAATCAATCTACCAGTCATTGTCATAATCAATTGGATTGTCTCTTTCTAACATGAAAGCTTGATTAGGGTCACGTAATGCAAAAAATCTTTCTAAAACTACTCCTCGACTGAGCCAATGAACTTCTGTGAAATAAGGGACATCAGAAAACTTTTTGTCCATAACTTGTAAAAACTGCCAGAACTGTTGGTGATTTAGTCATATGCTCCTTACAAAATTTAATGTTTTAATTATAGGTTGCATGACATGGTCCATTTTTTAATGTTTGGATCCCAATGATTCCTGATGAATTATACAGTGAAATCTCACAAAATTCCCTGATGTTTTCTGTTTTAATTTAGTTACAATGCCCAAATGTTTGCCAGCCATGGCAGGATTCTATAAAGCTCCAAAGGTCTAAAAAACATGATTCTTCTTTCTATGACACATTGCGATTGCGGGCCATATCTTTGACGTGACTGGTTTAACGTATACTTAGTAACTCAAATTTATTGTACATTGTATAAGTGCTAAGGTTTTTTAAAGAACAAGAAAAAATCTTATAAAAAGTATACCCATGCAACAAACAAAAAAAAAACGCATACAGTGTTAATACAGTAATAAAATATATCAGATATTTTAAGTAATAAAATATATTTTGAAAATACAATTAATCTTCAACGTTAAACATTAAAAAAATGTGCATTAATGTGTTAAGGAAATCACAAAATAATTTTATATACATTTTTTTGGATAATTTTCTACTTTTCCGCTAGGATTTATATTCTTATTTTTATTTGTTGATTTTATATCATAATTACCTGCCAATCCTAGAATTGCCCTACTCCCTGCTCACACATTTCGGAGCTCCACCATCAGTCAGAATTTATTATGAACTGTTCTTCCCTACTTGGAATCGTCTCATCTAATTCAACTATTTTCCCCTTTGTTCTATTTGACCTTTACCTTGTACCAGTTCTGCGTAATCAACGTTCAGCCCACTGTTTAATTTATTATTTTTAATTTGTAAACATTTAAAATGTTTAAACATTATGTTCCGATTAATTTCTTACTAGTTCGTTTATTATTTTCTCAATTTTAAATTGTGCTTTGTATATTTCTAGATTTTCAATAATATTAAGGCGTTTCCCTTTATTTTCGTATTTTATTGGCTTTATTGCTTTTTCAATTTCCCTTGGCATATGTCCTTCTTCTAATAAAATGTATTGCAAAATTTTACTAATTTGTCTCATGTTTGTAAGATCTAATGTGTTCTTTATACCTAGTTTTGAATTTTCTAGCAGTTTATCATATATATTGTGTTAATTGACATTTAATTTCATACAAACTGTTTTTATCACATTTATTATCTTTGTTTATATTTGTATTTAGTTTATTTAAGAGTGTTTCATGTACTCATTGCAATCCTCATTTTACGTTTCTTAAAAAAGTTAGATATCTTTTATATTTCCTTACCCGTAAATTCAAATGTCACCTACCTTTGTTCATCATTAATGGTTTCTTGTTTTCTATTGCTTTTTAAAATTTTTGTTCCTAATTTTCTTATTAGCATATTATTACAGTTGTTATTTTTAGCTATCTGATAAATTACATCTATTTCTTTTTTGTATTTCTGTTAAATAATGATAAGTTGTATAATCTATTAAACACAGACTGGAAAGCGGCCTCTATTGGGTGGTTAAACCTATAATATTATCAGTGTATGATTTTTTCCAAAAATTTCCAAATTCAAGTCTGTTAAGTTTCCTTCTTATTTTTAAATCTAAAAAGTTTATAATTCTGTCTTCCTCTTGTTCTATTGTAAATGTTAGATTGTCGTGTTTTATATCTACTAAAATTTCTTCCTCTATATTTTCTCGTGTACTTTTGATTATCATTAGGGAAGCGTCTACATTTCTTAGATATTCTATACATTGGTATTTCTCTAATATATTTGCTATATAATTCTCTTCAATATCTTGTATAAAAACATATTGATAATAAACAAACAAGTACAGAATCAATCAAATATAACGTTTAAATTTTTTTAAATGTTTACAAAATAAAAATAATAGGTTAAACAATGGGCTGAACATTGATTAGGCGGAACTGGTACGAGGTAAAGATCAAATAGAACAAAGAGGAGTGGAGTTAGATTAGATAAGACGATTTCCAAGCAGGTAAGAACAGTTCATAATAAGTTCTCACTAATAAAGGTGCTCCGAAACCGGTCAGCAGCGAGTGTTAGATTTGGAAGGTAATTATGATACTTGAAATAAAAATAAACATATATTTTTTACCTGTTGAAAATGTTTCCATGTTTGTGAAACCACATTCCCTCTTGAATTTGAATCTGATTCAATATCATGCATCATACTTGGCAGGATAAAATCTTCACAACAGGATAAGTGGTAGTGCTACGACTTATACATAGACCTGTTAGAATAATAGTAGATAGATTTAGTATTTGCAGCTAACACAAATTATAGAAACATATAACTTACATTTTTAAATTATAAACTACTACTTAAATCAATAGAAACTTTATTTACTTGAATACTCAATAGAAAAAAAGGAATATGGTAGACTAAAGGTAAACTATTACCCAAAAATTAAGAACAAAAGCAGTATGACATTGTGTTATAAAATAATACATCATACTAGAACAATAAAGACATTTTCTTAATCATAACTCCACTAAACCCAAAATGTAAAAAATATGGTGTATGAATAAGATGGTACACATGTGACTACATAGACAAAAACGGGCAATATTTTTAAAAACTAGGTTCTAGTTTGCTGATCATGCAGCTCAGGCGAATGGTTAACCAATAAAAGCAATACAGTTCTGAAATGGTTTCCAATACCTTAAATGAATCAACTAAATATTTTTATTTGATGGTGTTAGCTATTAATAGGTCAATCAATTTTAATTTAAAAAAAAACAGATTTACTTGCAGTTTTTGTGTTGTACATCTTGAGGTTTTTTGTTAAATACAAAAAAGTGGAACAGATTTATATTATCTATGATAATGGTATAATACATTGAATAAAGTTCTAATCATTAATAAAAAGACATTTACTATAAAGTAAAACACATTTATTGCAAAGTAAATGGGAAATTTATGAATTCAAAATTTTTAAGCTTAGTTATATACCATTTCTTTGACTTTTACCATCAATATTTTACAAAGTGTCTGGATAAAATACGTTTGTACATTATATAATCAACTCCAATAATTTGGGCTAGTTAACAACAGAACATAATTATCAAATTTGAATAAATTGTCTAATTAGGTTAGCATGAAAGAGGCCCTAATATGTGTTTTATAAGTTTACTGAAATAAATAACCTATAGAACAAAATACAAATAAATTACAAATTACACTTTTGCTTTTACTTGCCACCAGACATTTGTTAACTAAAAGTTGTTAATGTTAACTGGTTGTAATTTACAACCAGCTCGTCATGAATAGCAACAAGATTTCGACAAATAAATTGCCATTAACCATAATTTTTTTATAAATTTAAAAATAAGACAAGTAAAATAACATTTGGGATTTATTAAAAAAAAATATAAAAAATAATAAGCTTAACTATGAAATGTGTCCCTTTTTTATACATTTTTTTTTTTTACAATAGATTGTAAATTTCCTAAATACAAATGTTTGTAAATGAAAATTTATCTCAATATTTAGCATATAAGAAAAGTTTGCTATTCAACTTGATACATTAAGAGTAATAACAGGAAAGGCAGAAAAAATTCTCAAATATACGAAGTATAACTGTTGAAAACACTGTTAAATTACCTCTTTTTTCTTGAGTCATCAAGTTTCATTGATAAATAAATCCTTTTTTGTGTACTAGTGTAGGTTCCTGATGATGAACAGACTGATTTGTTTGTTTATATTACTTGACCAAGATATTTATAAAATCTATTTGTCATCATATAAATGTATATAACCTCTAAAATGGCAGACAAATATTTGAAAGAAATGCTACCAAATATCACCTCACGAATCACTGAGTGTTGACTATAAAAACAAACCTACATTAACTACAAAGTTTCAGGCTATGTTTGATATGGTTATAAAAAAACCCACAAAAATTGGTTTATCAACAGAATCTAGTACATACACTCAAGGTAGGTCTACAAATAGTTTTGGAAGATCAAAGTCACTTACTTGTTTAATGCAGTTATGTCTTATACTTTAGATGAGAAATTTAGATAGATTTTAGGTAGTTTGAAGATTTGGGAACTTTTTCAACATTGGTGTGAAAACATTCCCTAACATGTTATAAAATGATATTAATATTTGTTGTTTTTATTGCTATGAAAGGCTACTATTTTATCAAATTTTAGTAGAGACTACTTTCTCTTCACGCGCAAAAGCAACTGATAGCATGCCAAACTAAGTTGTATCTTTTGCCGGCTGACGTCACGTGATCTCTATTTTTAACTTACATTTTAATTTATGTTCTGTATGATCAGGTTAGTTTTCATTCACTTATCCCCCCCACAAAATTACTTTTGTACACAAACACATTACTTTTATATCGAAACAATTGAAAGAGCTACATCTTCTGTTTTGTGAGTAGAATAGTGTATGTAAGTGTTTAACGTCACCTGGAAAAAGATATTACTCTGCAGAATCAGACATAGCACAGCAGAATGTTTTCTTACTTATCTGATAAGTTCCCTAAATTGCACATTTAACACATTTTATAACCAAATCTATTCTAACTGAATAATGGTAATTGTGCATTAAAGCGGCCGCCTACGATATTTTAGAAAATTGTTCAAAAAGACTATTTTTTAGCAGTAAGGTTATAAAGTTGCTTGAAGTAATCAGCTTGAATTCAGTGATTAAACTATAATTAAAAAGTACTTAACTATGTGAATTCGTAATGGCTTACTTACTGACGCGTTTCAAAACATTTGTTCTTCTTACAAACCTAATCATCTACTGGCGGTATCTTGTTAGGTATAAAGGCTGTAACGGAATGGATTTATGACGGTGGAAGGGGTGGGTTATTTTCCATTACATGACACAACCAAAATAACCCACTCCTTCCACAGTCATAAATCCATCCTGTTACAGCCTTTATGCCTAAACGATACCGCCAGTAGAGGGTTAGCTTCGTAAAAGGAATGAATGTTTTGAAACGCATCAGCAAGTAAGCCATTACGTATTCACTTAGTTAAGTACTTTTTAATTATAGTAAGGTTATGTTTCCAAAATTACAATTAACGCATGTTTTAACCACTATTTATGATTTGCAATTAATTTTTTTTTTAAATTTAGCATAACACATTTAAATCCACAAAAAAAATGTAGTTTGGATTATATGATGTATATAGTGCTTTCTTTCATAAAGAACGATTGAGTTTATAAATTTCATGTGTTTTGTGGCTATTTATGTTTTGTAAAAGATATTAAAGTTTCCTTGCTACAGTATCTGAATATTATTTTTTTCTATGTCTTGTTGGCTTTGTACATTATGAGATATATTTCTTTTTGAAAGAACATTGCTGTATGGATCACCAAACAATAACGGAAAAATAAACTTAAAATTAAGATTTTATTCGTGATATGTTAATTCGAAAGAAAATGTTTTTGATATAGAAAACATAAACACTGACTAATAAATTAATTGGTTAAAAATATCCATAATATCCTCCAATATAAAATTAGGACACAGTTGGATTAAGAACTCTTACAAAGTTCTATGTATTGGGGCTAACTTTCGAAATGAGATTTCATATTGTACCGATTTAACTATTTAGTGTCTGTTAATAATTATTAATTTTTCGTCACATCAAACGTGCTAGAATTTTAATTAATTTTTCGTCACATCAAAAGTATTATCTCAGAGGTTTTGTATTTTATTTTTATCTATAATATTAACATTTATTAGGTTTACTATGAATACATGACACAGTAAGCCGAATATTTCTTAACATTTACCCGAGCAGTGAATTCTATAAAGATTAATAACTTATTTTTTTTTTAAATATTTAATTTTGCTTTATTATGTTTCTTACCTTGATTGATTTTCACTTTTAAATATTAATTTAAATTCATTTCAAATACAATTTTATAGATCCACGTAGAAAAGTACCCAAATCTATTCTGTAAGGATGACGTCATTCTACCTCCATAGAATCAAAACTTGACAGATGTCAATTTATATTACACTCTTTTCAATATGACATCAATTTATATCTTTTGCTATTAATAATGGTAATATGAATAATTCATTTACTTGAAATATGTAAATATTGAATGTATATTCATTGATGAATATACACAATACACATGTGAACACATACACACAATACACATGTGTTAAGTAACACATAAGTAATGTTATTTACCAATTAATATACAAAGCATAACAAGAATATTCCTTAAACTAATTGCTTGAATCTTTTCATCAATTTACCATATATATCTCTGTTAGGTGTTCAAAATGAAACATACATATTAAAAAAAATGTATTACATCATATTGACATGTTTATATCTGTGGTATAATGAAAGTTCTTTAAATGGCACATTCCAGTGCCTTCATTATGATCGTTTCTGTTTTCGTTCATAGTTTCTAGCAGTCAGCAGTCATTTAATAAACAAGACTAAAAAACAAAAAGGTACAGAGTAAGCAAATAATGAAAACAAATTATGGATGAAGTACGTAAATTAGAACATCTTTCTTTAGTTTCAAAAATCTGCACTGAGTTAGAAAACCATCTAGGTCTTAATGATAAAGATTTGGGTAATATATTCTATTCTGTATTTAATCTAGTTTAAAAGATCAAACCTAATATAGATGTTTGTTCATTTGAATTTTATAAATATATGTTTGATAAGCTATAAAAATTATTGTAATTTAACGGAATACAAAATATTAAAGATATCATGTTTGCTTTTATGATGTGTCTAGTTAAACATTACAGGTAGTGAGGGTAATTGTGAGTTTTAGTGGCCACTTTGTAGCGAGTGTTATAAGTTATAAATTTTGGTCTATACAAAATGGTTCTCAGTAATAATTGATTATTTTTAAAGATTTTATCATGTTAGCAAGCATTTTAAAGGTCACTATAATCCGCAGAAACAAAAAATAAGGAGATGTTGGAGTTTTTATATAACAGACACACTGAAGTAGTTTGAGTAGGGTAATCTTACTGAAGTAGTTTGGCCTCTTGGAAGCTTTGACAAAAGTCAAATTAGCAGCGATATTTTCATTATTAAATTTGTTACTTAAAGGTAGATTTTAGTACATGATCAATTCTTTTGTAAACAAAAACCTATTTCAGTTAATAGATTTGGATAACCTGGCATCATTGATGTCTAATCTTATTTTGGTTATCATTTGTTATTGAGTCAAAACAACTTGGAAGTCAGTACAAAGTGATATAATTTTTACTGTAATATTTTGTCTAATATGTTTTTAATGTATAATACAGTAATGTATTTGGTAATTACTTAGTTAAGTCAACTTTAATGTAACTTGTATAAAATCACTGATAAACGTGTCCTGAACCTATATTGAAATATACCTATAAAGTATCCAGTTAGGATAGATTTGGTTGTAATTTTATACAATTTAACGAAACAAATGTTCACATGCAAGGCTAGGATAGAGATCACCTGGCAAAAGGTATTACTCCGTGGAAGCAGACATCTAATTAGGTAATGTATAAAATTACAAATAAATCTATCATAACTGGACACTTTATAGGTATATTGGTAATTATTAAGATCAGAGCGGTAGTCGGCAAAATTTTTTAAATTGTAGTCAATTTGACCATGCTGTACACGAATCTGAATTTATTTTTAACGGCAAACATAAATTAACAAAATAACTAACCTGACCTGACCAAGGTGCTTACTAATGCTCTGATCACGCAAAATTGTGTATTTTCTTCAAAAAAGCGTGAATCTTAGTGGCAAACGTTTGTTATGTAACCTGCAAGGTTCTTTCTGATTGTCCGATAGATGGCACATGACTTTTCAACTGAAAAAGGCGCAAATCTATGTTATTTTTAGCGGCAAACTAAAATCAACCACCTTGGTGGTAGTAGTCATGGGACCTAAAAGATGCTTTCTAATTGCCCGACAGTTGCCTCCTAACTTTTCTATCGAAAAAGCTGTTATTTATGTGTGTGACGGATCTTGCCACACATTATTTTTCAAAGCTTGTTTGTTTGATGAAAAGCGGGTTATTGAGGCTTTATGTTCGCACAACGTGCTCTCGACGAAGACGAACTGTTTGAAGATCCATAACACAATAAAGATAACGGACAACTTCAAGTTTAGGTGTAGGAAGCTTGTTTCATTGTCAAAGCAGGCCGGAAAAAGTATGGGGGGAGGGTTTCATCCAAGTTAGGTTTGTTTTTAGAGCAAACCAAAGTGGACATTAACCAACTCGGTGTAAACTCAACTTTGTACCCACCAAAATACCTCCAAGGTAAGCACATAGGCCAGGTTAGATTATTTTATTTAATGTTAATTTATGTTTGCCGTTCAAAATAACTTTAGATTCATGTTAAGCATAGTCAAATTGACAGGGATTTAACAATTTTGCCAATCAGATTGGTAGTCGCTGATCTTAATAATTACCGGTATATTTTAATGCAGGTATATAGTAATGTATAAAATTAAAACCAGATCTATCTTTACTGGGAACTTTATAGGTATATTTAAAAATACATATATGTAGTTGATACTGCATACTAAGAAAATAAATCCCAACTTAAATTCGATAAGAAATAACCTTCCGTTAAAAATAAAATTACTATGGATATAGCTTTAGGACATATTTTGCAGTGATTTTATGCACATTGTTTTAAGGGTGGGTAATCCAAGTTTTTACCACATATTTTACAGTGACACAAAAGTGAAAGGGGTCCTATGTCTTAAAGGTTTTGTGGTGTATTTTTAAAGTTAGGTTATTTTGCAGTTTTCAAAATTTTTGAGTTCCAACAAGTTTTTATTATTTTCCCCCTTTTTTTGAGTTTTTTTTTATGTCATTTCATAAAATTTTACTGCAAAATATCGTAACTAGAGTTACTGCAAAATTTTATGTCAGTAACAGGTATGTTACACGTAACTGTTCCATCAATCTGCTATTATATTTCTTTTGAAATTATTCATGTTGAAGCCATACAATTTATGTTAAAAGTTTTGGTTAAGAAATATCAGCATATTAGTATTTTATACTGTTTTAAAATTAACATGTTAAACTCTGGTTTTAATTCAGTGGATGTACTTTTTTCATTTTAAAATATTTTTTGCTGATTGTGATTTATTTTTTGTATTTTTACAGCCGAATTCATTATTAGTCTAGCTGATAAGAATGACACATTTGAATCATTTAAGAATATACTTGTGGAAAATGGAGCTGAGTTTTCAGTAAGTAAACCTAAATAATAAGCTAATTAAAGTTATTGTCAATAATGTTTGGCCAAACTTTTAGAATGAAATTTTGTAACAAAATAGTGTTGCATATACCTCTAATTTAAATACATTTTTAATAAAACCTATCTAGACAATCGTCATCATTATCTAACTTTTACAAAAGAGCCTTTATATTTTGTTCAATGTTCAAATTAATTGTAAACAACACTTGTGTATAGACAAATGATGTAAAACATTAGACATCTTTCATTTTATTTGTTCCTAAGGTTATTTGTGTCAAATGTAAAATTTTACTAATAAAAGCGTTAAAACCATCATTTCTCTGTTTTGTGTCCAATTTTAAATTAAATACTTCTGCTTTAGTTTAATGTTCTTTCAAAACTTCCTTTAGGAGTATTACCCCTTATCATAGGCATTCACAATCTTAGTGTGACCAACTGTTTACCAATGTTTTTATGTTCAGGCATTTATACAGCACATTGTAATATTTTCAGGATTCCTTTATTTCGAATTTATTACGAATCATCCAACACATGCGACCTGCTCAAGTTACTAAAAATGATGAACCTATATATAGTACTACAGATAAACTTGCACACAAATTTCCTGGATTAGCGATTCCTAATGAAGGACAATTTGCTCTTGATGATGTAGGTGGGAGTAAAAAGAAGAAAGTAAAGAAAGAGAAAGATGACGAGGATGAAGTTGTTGATGATGCTATGGCTGCTTTAGAAGCATTGGCACCTTCACAGATCACGTAAGTTTCAGTTTAACTTTGTATGTGAGTGTGTTTTACGAGAATCATTCATTTTAATTATTTTACTTACAAAGAATGTGAACAGCATTGTGAATATGATGGAATTAGATAATGATGAAGCTGCCTGATCATGGTTTAAGTATGCATGAATGTTAATTTTAAATAATATATTGAAAACATCTATGGTTTAAAACCATAAACAATATGTTATAAGATAGTAAACTGTACTTATTAACACATTCACCACATCGCCAATATTGGAGATCTCATCAAATTACTGTTTTTTCGTTAACTTCCACATTTGACGGCATTACTTTATCTCAAAATCTATATGTAAATGCTTAGTTATAAACGGGGATAATAGTAAAAATAAATTAAACACTCTATTTAATTGTAAAAATCGGGAGCGTGCCAGTGCGCTTGCCGTCCCTGGCAGTGGAATTATTGAAATGCTATGCGGGTTGCTTTACTTGTCGTTCCATCTAATTATCGTGACTGTTGTTTTCATCTCAATAATTTTATTTCTACCATATACAGGTTTAATGGGGGCATCAAAACAGTGTAATAGACATTAAAATATTGTTTTATTTTTATTGGATCACAATAAAAAAAGAGGATTTACATAAAATATCAACTAATACAAATTATCAAATACTTTATGACAAATAATAAAACTCAATAAAAAAGAGAGAGAAAAACATTATTTATTACCACTTAGGGTTAGTTGTAAAATATTTTTGTTTTGCTTGTAATTAATTTTTTAAATTTACTTTAGCAATATAAAGAAACTAATCTAGATACCTTACTATTTTTAAAATTTATGGAAACAAACAATGCTAGTGTATTTTGAGATACAGTAATTAAAATTTTAAGCATTTCCAATTAATTTTTATAGGTAGACACTCTTAAAAAATCCTACCAAAATTCTGCGATGAACCCATGGTTTTTTCAATAAAAAGATTTTATTTGTTGTAAGCTAATGATATTAAAAATTTTTATTTGCATTTTAGGTACGCAGATATTAAAGTTAAGAATGAAAAAAGAAGTTCATCGGACAGTGAAAAAGTAGAATCGAAAGCTGTTCCTAAGAATGCTATCAAAGAAAAAAGAAGCAAGAGCAGAGACAGAAGGCGTGATAGAGACAAGAGAAGTGAAAGGCACAGGAGTAGGAGCAGGAGCAGAGACAAGCGACACACAGACAGCTATGACAGAGGAAGATCAAGACGTAGTAATAGTAGAGATAGAAGGAGCCGTAGTAGAAGCAAAAAAATCAAAATTAAAGAGAAACAGAAAAAAAGTAGAGATAGAAGTAGAGGTAGGTTTAAAGACAGACATAGAAGCATTACACCTGAAAAAAGGAAGAAGAGAGAGGAAAATTCTGATACAGATTCGTAAGTACTACAGTTATATGTGTAATATTTGGTTTCTCACTTGTTTCAATTTAAAAAGTTGTCACCCAATAACAAAAATGTAAGCATTATTTGATTTTTCTCAGCTGACGTTTAGGCTTTGACTGATGAATTGTGTGGGTTTATCTGATGTCACCTGCTAATTGTATTACATTTGAATTTAAGCTCCCCTTTTGTTCACTTCCCTCAGAGTTTAGTCAGTGAAAACTCTGTTGAACAATTTCTTCCAAAGGATATTCCGAAGTATATAGTTAAATATTTGTGCAAAATTGAATTCAATATCTTACAAACATTTCCAAGACCTTAGACATCCATTACAGCCTACTATAAAGTGTAGAGATATTACATTATAGTTATAATTACATTCCTGCTTCTTTATTTCAGTGGTAAGCGATGAAGCTCAACTTGGCAAAATTATAGGTTATGTTTCAAGTCAATATCTTACAAACATTTCCAAGACCTTAGACATCCATTACAGCCTACTATAAAGTGTAGAGACTTATAATTACAGCATAATATATAAGACTTATATAGAGACTTATATATAGAGACTTATATAGAAACATAATTACATTCCTGCTTCTTTATTTCAGTGGTAAGCGATGAAGCTCAACTTGGCAAAATTATAGGTTATGTTTCAAGTCAATATCTTACAAACATTTCCAAGACCTTAGACATCCATTACAGCCTACTATAAAGTGTAGAGATATTACATTATAGTTATAATTACATTCCTGCTTCTTTATTTCAGTGGTAAGCGATGAAGCTCAACTTGGCAAAATTATAGGTTATGTTTCAAGTCAATATCTTACAAACATTTCCAAGACCTTAGACATCCATTACAGCCTACTATAAAGTGTAGAGATATTACATTATAGTTATAATTACATTCCTGCTTCTTTATTTCAGTGGTAAGCGATGAAGCTCAACTTGGCAAAATTATAGGTTATGTTTCAAGTGTGTTTGGGTTTTGTTCAGAAAAAGGTGATTCATGATAAAAAGTTATTGTAAATATAATACTAGTTACTCAAAAAAAAAATGGTAAAAAAAATTGTAACTTGAAATCTAATAAAAATTTAGCTTTTAATAAAACAAACACACTAGTTCATAACAGACTAGTTTTGGCGACGATGTCACCTTCCTCAGTGCTTGGCAACTGCTAGCAAGTACTGAGGAAAGCGACACTCAGTAGTAGCCAAGCACTAAGGAAGGCGACATCGTTGTCGAAACTAGTCTATGTTATGAACTAGTGGGTTTGTTTTATTAAAAACTAATTTTTGGTGAGATTTTGAGTTGACTATTTTATTTTTTACCGTTGTGAATAGTTCCCACTAGCTAAGCTAATAAAATGCTACTTAAAACTAAAATTAAATATTTAGTATCAAATTCTCAGAAATTCTATAGGTTTTAATTAAAATCAGTGCAAATTTATTATAAAGATATTAGAGAAAGATAAATATAAAATGTTGCCATTATGAATTATAAATGCAATTTTTATATAAGTTTTGTGAAATTCAACAGAGTTTTAAAAATCTATTTAGCTTTGTAAAATATTGTGTGTTTTCTGAGTAATGAAAGATTTTCCTTTTCAGTAAACAGACAAGTATATTTAGTTTTTAGAACAAGTTGAAGTCTCTTTTTTATCCTAGTTTATAAAAACAATTAGAAACAAAGAATTACAGTAATTTTTTTTTAATTACAAAATTTGTTACAAATTATCAACATTACAAAATGTTTTTCTGTTTATATATTATGTGCAGTATTCTTCCACCTTTCTCAGCACTGTAAACCTGTAGTTGGTATGCTGAGCGATCTCCTTTATCCATCATAATTATCTCTTCCTTATAAATGATTATTTGGAGAGTAACAATCTAAAGAGATCAGACATTTTTTAATTTTTAAACCTTATTTGGAATATTACTTCTTACTTCTTACTTCTTATTACGAGCTTCCAAGGTTGGCCTCGATGGCTCGATGTCTCCTATACACACACTCTGGCAATGGCCAGAAACAACTTTCTTTCAAGATTCTGTCCAGGGTACATTCCCGTCCTAGTTGCTTTATCAAGGGACTCCTTGTTGCTGCTGTTACAGGACACTTCAAAAGTATGTGCTCTAATGTTTCCTCTTCTTGCTTGCACACTCCACAGATAGAGTCGTTAGTAATATGAAACCTTTTCAAATATGTATTGGTGACAATGTGTCCCATACGAGCTCGTGCCGCAAAAGATGCCACTGAACGTGATAATGACTTGAAGATCTTTGGATCATTAGGTTGTTTTTGTAATGAATAATATTCGCGCCCAGTATTGCATTCTCTCCATTTCTTTCTCCAACAGATGTGAGATTCTTTATCAACTGCCTCTTTGCAATTAGTTAAGGAGTAACAACTTTCAGGAGATGGAAACAAGTTGCAAGACGCCTTGGCAGATCTGTCAGCTTCCTCATTCCCAGGAACACCACAATGACTGGGGATCCATTGAAATACAATATTTTTCTGTTCTAAGTTTTTTAACAATTTAGTTAAAAGATGGCAAAAGATGCCACTGAACGTGATAATGACTTGAAGATCTTTGGATCATTAGGTTGTTTTTGTAATGAATAATATTCGCGCCCAGTATTATTTGGAATATTGTACCAATAAATTTAATTAATCTCTGTTGAAAGAAATTGTTTAAAATTATTCAATGTTTGAAAAAGAATACAAATTATTCATTATACGAAAAAAACTTATTAAAAAAAAGAAATGAATTCTTTTTAAAATTAAATTAAATTTTATTTAAAACTGTCTAAACAAACGATATAAGTTTTTGTACTATTTTTTTACTATTGTCACTGCTTCTTGATTTTTGCAGAGATGAAGGTGATATTAGGACAAAGCCTACTTTAGAAGAATCAAACGAACCCGAATTGGGTAAAATATACTCAGGCAAAGTGGCTAATATAGTCCAGTTTGGCTGCTTTGTACAACTAGAAGGATTAAGACGCAGATGGGAAGGTCTTGTGCACATATCCCAGTTAAGAAGAGAAGGCAGAGTTACAAATGTTTCTGATGTTGTTGCTCGTGGTAATAGAGTCAAGGTAAGAAAAGCTTAAAACTTTTTATTAAGATTTATTTAGAGTTCATTTTTAGGATCTGTTAAGGATCTTTGGGCAGCAGCTATTAATCTGCACTCCTTGAGGGCTAGCCATCTTGACAACCGTAAAATTAAAAAACTGATGGCAAAGTTTGTACATCACCCATGAGCTGATAACATCGGTTGGTGGCAAAGTCAGTGTATAACTGCTAGGCCAATTAAATCAGACTGTGGTAAAATTAGGAAATATACAATACCTGATTTTTTTGGTATCTAAAGGATCAATGGGTATTTTTGTTTTTTAGACTATCAAAAATTATATTTCACATTATGTACCCCATTATAATAGCTTAACTTGTACAGAAAATTAATTTATGTTTTTTTATATTAATAATGGTATTTATTTCCATCTAAAAATAATTTGTTATATTTGATTTTATTAAAATACAACTTTTTATTATTAAATTATACATCTTTTTACATTATAAAAATTATTGCATTTTAATGTTTCAATTTGTTTACATAGAATTTGTCTTGTCCTCAATCTTAATGGTGACAATTAAATTTCACTATATTAGACTGTTATATCACACATGGTTAAAAAAAAAACAATATCTATTTCAACAATTTCAAAAAATGCTTTCTGGAGTAATCCAAAATATTTCATCATAATTTCAACTATATTTCAGCTAGATTTCAACTACAGTAAAACTTCGATTATCTGTCACTCTTTTAACTGTCACTCCTCAGTTTCTGTTAACCATCATCCAATTGACCTGATGGCCAGTGCCCTGAACCGAATACCATCGGGCCACGTAATGCTTTATGTTTATTCGTACTATTCAGCTGGTGTTACTTGTTTTGGAAAAATGAAACAACAAGCTTCACACTACTTACAGATATAATTACAATGGTTTTTGTTTGTTAGATAAACGCCAATGGCATTAAAAACATGTGTTATTCTAGGAGCTTCTTATTAGTAGTTACGGGCCGACACATATTTGTGATGACGTATTATATTGATTTTCATTGTTTTCAAAATTTTACAAAACCTAAAAAGTAAGTCGGAAGTATTGACTAAATATTTAATTGTAAGATAATCCTTGAAAACGGACTTGGTTGAAGTTAAGTACAAACATTGATACACTTAGATAAACTCATTCTTACTAGGAAGTAAATTATTACGCAAGTTCCTTCAGAAGTAAATTATTTGGTTTTAAAACTTTTACTTGATAAGAATCTTGGATAGTATTTATTGGACTTGAAGCATTACTTATCAAAGAGAGAATATATTACACTTTAGTTCTTTACACAAAATATTTATAAACTCACAAATAAATCACATGTGACATGTTTACATGTCTTAGTGATAGACGCCAAAACACTTTTATCACCAGTCAGCTTATTATGTAGGTAAACGGAACATGAAAATGTGGTTTTGTTGTTTATTGTTTACACAAAACACAAAAAATATTAAAACAGTGTTTCACAGATAAGAAAATATAATTAAATCAAAACAATGTTAGGCCAGTTGGTCCGACAGAGTTTATTTACGGTAGGAAAAAATATGTCGGGCCAATTGGCACGACACACCTATTTTTATAAATAATATTATAAGATACATATATTCATACTTAGATATGATTGGGGAACAAAGAATAAGTACACATTATTTAAAAATAAGCTTAAAATACATTTGTAGCTACTGTGCAGATCTTTTTATCATGTAATAAATAGTTTCATTTGCTATTACAATCATGTTTATGTTCTTTTCGCTCCTAAATATATTATATTATTATGAGAGTGATATCTGTCTATAATATAATTGATTGAGGTTAAGTTTTGGAGGAATAATACAGTGTTTCTGTTATCCGTCTATTCGCTCAACCGTCATGGTCATCCCGGTTAATCGAGTTTTTACTGTAGCAACTGTATCTGCTACACTTTAATGTTTTTTATGATTTTATATCCTGAGTTGAACACGTTTACTGCAGGAATATGAAAAGTTAGAATCGCAAGGGTAAATGTTTGAGTATTTACAACCTTGTTACATAACAGGGTGTTTCGAGAGAAATCTGGTATACTGCACATGCTTATTCCTCTCACCAAAATAATGAAAAAAAGTTCATATAAACATGGGTCAGGAAATGCTTCGTTGGCGATTTACACAGGGTCAAAGATTTAAACTGAAATTCAGCTCCCTCAGTGAAATTAACTCATACAGAAATTTTTAGGGTGTAAATTGAGTTTGTTAATTAAATACATTTTATGTAAAATGAGTTGACAAATTGTATAAAACCTGTCCCAGAACTCTATCTCCAATAGTTTAAAAGAAAATTAAGATAAAACAAAAAATCGTAGGGTCAAAAACACGCTTTTTTGGGTTTGGACTGCAATAATTCCGTTAAATTGCTATAAACAAAGAAAAATGTTCAATAAAATTTGTAGAAAATTTTTTTCTCAAAAAATATGTAAATGAAGTCAATAAAAACGGAATTTTGAATTCAATTTCATTAAGGAACACACAAAACTAAAAATTTGTGAAAATTACACATTGCTAACGAAGTAACCAATAAAATAATTCAAAAGAAAACTATTCCGTTTTTATTGACTTTATTTACATTATTTTTTCTATAATAAAATTCTCTTCAAATTTTATTCAACATTTTTTTTTTGTTTATAGGTAATTTAACAGAGTTATTGTAGTTCAATCGCAAAACAGAGTGTTTCGAACCTAACATTTTTTGCTTTACCCCAATTTTCTCCTAAATTATTGGAGATAGAGTTCTGGGATAGGTTTTGTACTATTTGTCAGCTCTTTTTACATAAAACTTATTTAATTAACAAACTCAATTAACGCCCTAAAAGTCTCTTTATGAGTTAATTCCACTGAGGGAACTGAATTATAGTTGAAATCTTTAACCCTGTATAACTTAACAACGAAGCATTTTAGACCCATGTTTATATGAACTTTTTTCATTGTTTTTATGAGAGGAATAAGCTTGTGGAGTATGCCAGATTCCTCCTGAAACGCACTGTATATTGTTCAAACATAGCAAATAAAGAATTATTTTACAAGAGTAGTGTGATGGTTTTTTTTAATATAAATCTTTTTTTAAAAAATTTCAAGTCCAAAACAGAAGTATGCAAGTTGTATTTATGAGTTAAAATTAAGAATTTTGAACTTGGTGTGTTTGTATATTGTTTAGGTTAAAGTGCTCTCTCTCACTGGGCAAAAGGTATCGTTATCAATGAAAGATGTGAATCAAGAGACTGGTGAAGATTTGAACCCAACAAGTCACAACCTGTTGCGTGCACAGGAGAGGTAACCATATTTTGCTTTTTATACATTCTTAATTAAGGCACTATTTAGGTTGGCAAATGTTGGTATATTAGTATTGCATTTTCATATACTAATGTATAACCAATTATATAATATTATCTGACTTATTTGTTGTAAACTATACTAGTAATCTATGTATTGTACAAGTTAATATTTCCTATGAGAATAAAAAGCAATATATAAAAATACAATGGTATTGCTATTGATAGAATAATATATTTACAAGAAAATAATAATTACTAATCTCAATAATTTAGAAGTAAAATAATGTGTTATTTTACTGTATTTTCCAGACCATAAGATGCACCCTTACTTTTTAAGGCAACATTTGGGGGTAAAAAATAAATGGAGATATGTTTCTGAAATAGAAATAAAGTATCACATACAGTAGAGTTTCGATAATTCGAGGTAAATGGGTCTAAGACCCCTAGGATTACCAAAAACTTTGATTGCACAAAAATAAGTTCCTGTGGATTAGAAAAATAGGAGTTAATGAACCCTAATACAGTATTATAATTAAGAATGCACAAAATAAGCTTATAGTACTTTACATGAACATTTCTTGGAAGCCGGAATCATCATTTTCTTTCAAGAAGATAAAATAGAAATAGAATTGAAATAGAAATAGGCTCAAATTTAACAGAAGCTCGAAATATCAGGTCACGAAATTTCGAGACTCTACTATACTTTGTAAATGCCAGTAAAGCATTTTATCCACTCAAGCTTTTAGCATAAATTCAAACACTTCTCACTATTAAATCCACCCACTCAAGTCATTAGCATAAAGTATAACCTTCAAACCTTTCTCCCTAGTAATTCCAAATATAAGTTCATGAAAAATTAAAAAAATTAATATTCAGAAATCTTTTATTCGTATCACAAATCACTTCATTTAAAAACTTTTTAATTCTTTTATTTACTTCTATTCCAGTTTTCCAGCCTTTTTTCCAGTGACCTTTCTTCTTTTTTATCAAATTATCGTCATAAAGTAGAACATCTTCACTTCTACACGTAAAAGACATACACAAACTATTAAATTAATCATTTATTAACTCAGGTGTGTTTCAATGACTAGGTTGTCATCATCACTGAGTGGTGCTACTACGAACTCTACTTACAACTTGGAGTTTTCTCCATTTGCATATTATGTTTCCTGTTGGTAGATGTCTAAAATGTCTTTCGGCAACGCAATTTTTGTACTCTTTTACATAACTCTCAACTTGTAATTTATAAGCAGTAGTAAATATTTTTTACTGGCATTAATTTTCAATAACAATAAAAATACACCCTAATCTTCACGAACTTAAAACACATGAATCGTAATTCTGTGTTTTGAAAATGGAAGCTTCAACCTCATTTTTCAACCATGTTCGTTTGGCGTTACAGATAAGGCATTTATAGAGCGAGTGATAAGCATGATTCCAAAGACCGGAAATCGAGTAAGGGGTTTTAGTACACTACCTTATTATTCGTACATCCAGCAATGAGAAATAATTAGAAGATCAACATGAATGCGATAAGAAATTAATAAAGTTTACTTTGAAATATAACATACATTTATTTCATCACAGTCTCTGTTGCTACAAATTTAGACATCCGGACCACAAGACAGAGTGTGATTTTTTGTATGGAGAAAGTATGTCTTATTGTCCCAAAAATAAAATAATTATTTTGGTTGTTTATGTGTATTTATTTAACGATTATTATTTTTGAACAAGGGGAACAAAAATTGTATAAAATAAGGATGAAGTAGATGTAATAATGTAGGTAGAGAAATATTGTATACTGCACAATCTGATTTTCTTTTGTGGAGGGAAAATTTTTATTACAGATTGGAAGTAATACAATTTATTATTGCTATTATATTATTATTTTTTTATACTCATGACTTTATTTTTTATTTTTATACTCATAACTTTATTATTTATTTATATGAACATTGTTTTATCCTTTTGCTCTCATACATGCTTAAAATTAGTTTTATGATTCCTTACTTTCTGTAAAAACTAATTCAATGTAGCTACAAAAATTATCTTTTAACACTTTAGATGCCATGTCAGGCCAATTGGCCCGACGGCCCAGTAGGCTGAACTGAATACCTTCGGGTCACTTGGCCCGACATGGTTGTTTTATGTTTATTCGTACTACTCAACCGGTGTTGCTACTTTTAGAAAAATGAATCCACAGTATTAAACAACAAGCTTCACACTACTTGCAAATATAATTACGATGGTTTTTGTTTGATAGATAAATGCCGATGGCATTATAAAGATGTTATTTTAGGAGCTTTTTGTCGGGAGTTACAGCCCGACACATATTTCTTAACAATTTTAGTGAAGTTGAGTTGATTATTCCAATCAAACAAATTGGCTCATTGAAAGAACTTTATGTTTATATACTTTTATAATAAAATAAATAATTTTTAATGATGTATTATATTGATTTTTAATATAGTTTTCAAAATTTCACAAAGCCTAAAACAAATAAGTCAGAAATATTGACTAAATATTTAGTTGTAAAATAATTCTTACAAAAACGGTCTTGGTTGAAGTTGAGTACAAACATTGGTACGCTTAGATAAACTTATCCTTACTAGGAAGTCAATTATAACGTAAATATCTTAAAAAGTAAATTACTAAATTTTAAAACTTTTACTTGTTATGAATCTTGTGTAGTATTTATCAGATCTGAAGCATTACTTATCAGACAGAGAATATTTATTAACTCACAAATCAATCACATGTGACACGTTTACATGTCTTCATGATGAGCGCCAAAACACTTTACTTGCCAGTCAGCTTATTATGTGGATATACAGAACATGAAATTGTGGTTTTGTTGTTTATTGTTTACACACAAAACAAAAAAAGTATTAAGACTGTGTTGTACAGATAAGTACCTCAAAAAATACATTTTCTGTGTGTACAGAAAAAATAAATACCTCAAAACCAAAGTCGGGCCAATTGGCCTGACAAAGTTTATTTAAGTATCACATAAAGGTATAAAAAAGTTATTTCGGGCATAATTGACATATATATTATGATAAGAAACGTATTTTCCTACTTAGATGATAGGGGCACAAAAAATAGGTACACATTATTTAAAAACAAGCTTAAAATATTTTTGTAATTCTTTGGAAAAATGGTGATTTGTGGCCACAAGCTAACATGTTAATAAAGATAACTGTAAAGTAATTGTTATTAAGATTTGACTAAGTTTAAACATAATTTTTTATTTATTAAGAAACAAACTAAAAATTATTTGCAAATTTTTAAATGTATGTTGTTAGTAAGCAATAGAGGTAATGACCATTTTATTGTCTCAAAAATGTCTATAGCCTTCAAAATTATGTATTAGCATAGATTGGTTAGAGAAGGGTATTTGCACTATGCTTTTTTGCATTTATTAATTTCTCACGGATTTGTAAATTATTTTTTGTTACTTAAGTTCTTAGCTGAAATATAGTGTAGTGTTAGTTAGGTAAAACTTTAATGTAGACATAATGTTGTTGGACAGGGATGAGGAGTCAGCTCATAGAAACCCTGACCGACCTACGTCTTTGATAGAACTGCAAGGTGCTCTTGAAGGGGATGAAGCAAACAGCAGGAAAAGGGTGAACAGGATATCATCTCCAGAGAAATGGGAGATTAAACAGGTAATCACTTTCTTCAGCTATGCAAACTGTGTAAAGACAAACATGAGCTGCAATTCTTTCCCATTTCCAAGGTCAATGAGTTTTATGTCCTTATGTTAATCCTATCTTTATTTTCAGTCCTTTATAAATTTCAACTTGCCTAAGCACTTTAAAACACTAAAAAGAGTTTTCCACTTTTTATTTGCATTTTCGTTTTCAATTTTTCATTTTTTTTTTTTGTCAATCAAAATCTATATTTGTAATATTTTCCATAAACTTTAAAATTCATGATTTTTATTACATTTAATTAACTAAGACTAGTTACATTTTAAATTGTTACTATTATTCACAGCTATTTGTTTTCCTATTTAAATAAAATTTTCTCTTCACTGGTTACTTGGATTTCTCATTATATTTACCAATGTTTGCAACTTATTGTTCACATCAACTCTTTAATGAAAATGTCGTTGGTTAAACATTCTAATATTGTATAACTGTAATCATAGTAAAGGTAAAAAAATGTTTTTTTCCCCCCCTAATAGCCTTATCTCTTTTTCCCTGACAGACTTATATAAACTATAATCACTCATATGCTCATGGAAACAATATATATATATATATATATATATATATATATATATATATATATATATATATATCTTTAATCTGTGCATCTGTGACATCTGATTTCTACTCTACACAATCTGTGATTACAACTTATATTTATTTTATTTCATTCTCTCATATTTCTTTTTGTGTTTTCTCTTCGATTGACAAAGACCACTGTGTGGTTGAAATATATCATTGTTTAAGTGCTTTTATGTGTTTCTATTTCAAGACTACAGTGTGGACTCTTACCAAGGTAAGTCTGTCAGTCTCCTAGTCCAAAAAATCTAAATAATCTTTACCAACCAAAACTAACCTAAATATATATATATATATGTGTGTGTGTGTGTGTGTGTGTGTGTGTGTGTGTGTGTGTGTGTGTGTGTGTGTGTATTTGTTACTTAGATTTTTGTACTAATAATTTGTAACCTTTTTTATAACCAAGTAACTCTCTTATACTACATGTGTGTTTGTTATAATATTTTTATAATAAATTGCAAAAATGTCTAAAAAATACGTGTGATTCTACTAGATGCTATCTGCTAGTTGCATAGACAAGAGTGAACTACCAGACTTCGATGAAGAAACAGGTTTATTACCCAAGGAAGCTGCTGAAGAGGAAGATATTGAAATAGAGATGGTTGAAGAAGAGCCTCCGTTCCTTCAAGGACATGGTCGTAACCTGCATGATTTAAGTCCTGTAAGTTTACTTTGTAAATTTCTACTAAAACATAAACACTCGAATATTTTTCACTAAATACTTGAATAATCATGGCATACTCCTAAAACTTGTACAAATTGTTACTATATCTACCCTTGGTGAACTTCACCTAAACACTTCAAAATCATGGCATATTCTTAGAGATAAAACTTTTTGAAGTTAATATTACATCTTCCCCTGGTAAACTTTGATACATTCTTCCCTAAATATTTTAATAACAATGGGATACTCTATAGGTAAATATTTAAAACATTTATTTTGCCTTTAGTTAACTTTGATTGATCCCTAAACACTTGACTAATCGCGGGATATTCTTAGGGATAGATCTTGTATAAATTATTATTACATCTTTCCCTAATATATATTCGACCCTTTCTTACTTAAAGGTGACTATTTGTAATGAGTAAGAACAATGCAAATGTAGGACTTGCATAGTCATGGCATAGACTAGAATTGGAAGATTTACAAAATGTGATAACATATTCTCCTAGTAAACTTCAACCCATTTTTCACTTCTCTGTTGAATTATTTTGGCATACCCGTAGAGATAAAACTTTTACAAATTATTACATCGTACCATAGTAAACTTTGACCCGTTCTTTCCTAGTCACTTACGTAATAATATAAAATAATTACTATATTTTCTTTTAATGAACTTCAACCCATTTTCCCTTAAAAACTTGGATAATCATTGCATACTCTTAGATTTAAAACTTTAAAAAATGTAGATTACGTCTTCCCATAGCAAATTTTGACCCTTTTTTCCTAACACTTGAATAAAAACAAGTAGTATAAACAATTTATTAAAGTTAATTCCTTCTTAGTTTAAAAAAGAAAAATTGTTTCATTATTTGCTTATTTCCAGTTTGTTTATTTTATTATTTTCATTCATTTTCAACCTTACAGCACTATTTAAGATATTTTGTGGTAACCATGACAACAGTTTAAGGTTTTGACGACAAAATCAGATGGGAAAAAAATTCATGTATCTTTGAGGAATTCATTTCTTGGTATTGGAAAGTTGGCGTAGTGCCAAAGCACACTAGACTTTAAACATGTAGACACATAGTTAAAAATCCGGATAGACCCCCAAATTTTTATAATTTAGTTATAGCCTAAATACATATACGAATAACCTTATTAACATCATTTGTCATCCATTATAGGTTTAAAGAAATGTATTTGAACTTGATTCGATGAATAAAAAGTATTTTATTAACGATTAAAAATTTGTACAATATTTATATCAGGAGAGTGTGAGCTAATAGAAGGAATTTTACAAAGTAATTAGAAAACAGAGAGAAGTACATTTTTAGTCAGTTATCTGATATAATGTACCAAAATTACATGACTTAGTCTTATATGTTCTTAAAGAATTTTCAGCATTTTATTGTTGCTATTTTTCTATTAGCTAGTAATTTATAAAAATTTATAAAATTAATAAAATTTGAGATTGTTTCCATTTTCAGCTTGAGCTACTAGTATACACTTATACATATAAAAAAAGGTCTGTTTACAACAGGTTACTTCTTCTGTAATGGCCGACAAGTGCTACTTGTATAGGGAAGAGATAAGAGAGAGAAAGTATTATACACCAAACTTTAAAATGGATTGTTGATAGTAAAACCGTTCTATTGAACTAAAATTATTCAGTTATTCAGGTAATTGCTTATAGCCAGCAGTTACTGTAATGTGTTACAAAAGGAAGCAGATGAGACAGCTGGATTGCTATGAAATGAGAGAACTATGTATATATGGAGTACTGTACCAATCATTGTATTACAGTGGAACCCCTCAAATCGAAACTAATTAGGGCTATAGTCTGTTCAGATTTCGGATTTGTTGTGTATTTTGCATTTGATAGAAGTGCGCTAATAGAACAATATTAGAGCATTCGTTACATATTTCTGTATAAAAAATTGAACAGCTAAAATTTGCATAGCTACAAGTGAAAAGTCTTTTAAACAACTCCATCTCGCGAAAGTTTCTGTGAATGAAAAAATTGACGAGGCTGTACTCATACTGTTATGGATGCCAATGCTCTCGACATTGCGTTGCGTTATGTAGAGCAATATGCAGCTGCAACGCCCAATGATGTTGTGCTAATGCGACGGTGGCTCAACATCACATCCTCGGGAAGGTTTACGTCTCTTCGCCAAATAAATTTTACTGATTTCAAGTGAAAAATATAGTAAAGTGTTTGTGTCTTTTTTTTCAAGTGAAACATATAGTTTAGTTTTTTTGTCTTTTATTTTTATTTTACTGTCAATAAATTCTATGTTAATGAAGTGATACAGTAGTACAGTATAGGCCTTCATATTATATCATGTTTTTATAATGTCAATTTCAATATATTATACATCTCAGTCCTGTTTTACGGAAGTAGCAAACTTTCACTACATACTTCATTAAATTTTAGATATTTTTTAAAATTTGATTTTCATTAATTGATGTTCGGATTTTGCGGGGCTTCGGATTTGAGGGGTTCTACTGTAATTTGCTTCGCAAATAAAGTATTAGTTAGATTAGTGCAAGGGACTGTTGTTAATTATGCAGTGTCCTCTACATCTTTTACGTCTTTCTAACTAATTAAACTCTGTTTGCAAGCTTTAGTTCATATTTCTAACAACTCAGCCTAATTTTTGTTTGTTTATAAAATCCTTGTAATCATCTATATCATTAGATGTAATTCTAAAGTTGTTTCTGCCTTTGTAGAACTATTTCCACAATGTTCTATTTTTTTCTATTGCAGTTAAAATTTGATGGCTTGAAAAAAGTCAGTTTTTGTGTACTGATTATTTAAATTATCTTTGAATTTGTTTTAACCACATCTAGGACATAAAAGTAGGAAAAAACTACATTTTTGTCCAAATGTCTAGAGAGTTCTTATTTTAAAAGATATAATACAATATCTTTCCCACACGATTTTTCCTTCAATCCATTACTAAATATTCCTCCAGCCATCATTATACCACTATTCCAGTTGAAAATTCACCCATTTGTAAAATTTTTAAATGTAAAATTTGCTAATATAATCATTATTTACAGTAATTTTAAAATTTCCATTGATTTTATAATGAGTATTGTTTTACTCTTTTATTTATTTATTTGTTATATATCAAAACAAAATTGTATATAATAGGGTGTTTTATACCACATTTAAGGTATAGTATATTATAATTGTCTTGGATGTAGTGCAAACACATTTTTCACATTGTATGTTTACTCCAATTGAAGTTCATAATTCAGAAGCTAACTCTAAAGTTGTTGAAGTTATAATTTTCCTATTGATTAGCTTTTCCTCTTCATATATTTAAGAAAATATTCAATTTAAAATAATTAATATACTACTCTTCATATTTGTTAAAAATATTTCTATATGTTTGAGTACAGTTTCTTGGCATTCCTAAAGTTTCAATATTCTCCTCTGCTAATACCTTTTGGAGTAACTCTATTTTCAAAACTTAAATTGTACTGTTAACCCAAACTTTGAGTTCATCTTTATATGGTGTATCTAACAGTGCATGACTAACAGTATATAAAGGCGAACTCAAAGTTTGGGCGAACAGTAGGATTTAAGTTTTTAAAATGTAGTTACTCCAAAATATGTCAACAGAGGAATATATTGAAACGTTAGGAATAGCACAAAACTGTACTAAAAAAATATAATAAATGTTGTACTATAAAATATTAAAACACTGTTTCCTTTAAATCTTTATAACACATTTCCATAGGTGACAGAAAAATTCTTGTAGATTAAACATTTATTTTAGTTTGTATGTCTAACACTTTTACATGGGTTCAGATGTGTTGTACTTTTTGTGTAGTGGCATAATTATATATTTTTTTTGCTTCACTTACTATAACTAACTTGAAGTTTAGATCAAAATTGTATGGTGTAACTACACCATGGAATCATATTGTTCATGTATAGTGTTGTATGCCATGTTTATAAACAGGGACCTCGGAAATATGAACCATGCTGCAAGTATGTTCATATTTCCGTGCAAAGATCCCTGTTTATCTATATGGTAGGCATCACCTCCTCTATATTTGTATCACATACATTCACTTTGAAATATATTATTGAAATAAAAGAACTGACGTATTAAACTTAAATAACATCTTGAAACCTTTTACCACTCCTGCCAACCACAAGCCACAGTTAATTGATTTCAGTTTCAAAACATACCTGATTTAAAATAGAATTTCTATTTATAAAGAATTTTGAAAGACAGTTACATTGTGACAAAGTAAAATGAGTTATATTGCTTTTATTCCAATAAAAAAAGAGTTATTTTGGTGGATAGGAGTGTTGTATTTTGTATTCATTATGGTGATTAATATTTTTCTGTTTGATTATTGTGTTTAATAAATACTGCTTTTAAATTGATTTAAATGTGTTCTAAAGGTACGTATAGTGAAGAATCCAGATGGCTCGCTTGCTCAGTCTGCTATGATGCAAAGTGCACTTGCTAAGGAAAGGCGAGAACAGAAGATGTTACAGAGAGAACAAGAAATGGACTCTGTTCCTACAGGGCTAAATAAGAACTGGATTGACCCTCTTCCCGAAAGTATGAATTAAATACAAATTAGCTTAGATCAGATTAGTATTTAAACGGTGCTAATTTTAAGTAATATTTATGATGTAATTAATTCTTTTAGTCTGAATCGTCAAAATTGTTCTGTTTTGCTTGTGTCTGACTACAACTTCAGCCCATTAGCCATTTGGCATCCCAGTCAAGTTATATGATAAGCAAATCTGAGTTAGTGTCATTTAATTTGTTAATCAAATGATAGAAATAGGCCACACTTACACACAAAAGGTTCATATTTCAGAAATGAGACTGGATGTAGTATATGATTGATACAAGCTTACTGCTGTCTCCCATACAGGGGCTAAAAAGTAATGTCTCATTTTTTCCAGAAGTGACTGTACCTTCCAAGCACGTGTAAACCTGCTGGTTTGGTGGTGGGGGCTCCTGGTGAGAATTGCTTTAGTCTGCAGTTGCCTGCGAGTCTTTATTCAGACAGTATTGTCACTATAATGTACCCTTGTTTCAAAATTTGGTTCCAGCTCCAAAATGTAATTGGGCGGCATTGCACGATTATGTTTTGTGTGAGATTTGATTAATCAGCTTCAGAGACTTTGTAGATGTGAAACCAAGGTTTAGAGATAGTCCATGTCAAAAGCACAGGTTTTTAGGCAGAAAAATGATTTTAAAGATGGCCAGGACAGTGTTTAGGATCAATCTCAGGGCATCCACCAACCAGCAGAACTGATGAAATCAAGATTATATATGAAATAGATAAAAATCAGTATTCTGAAACCATTTCACTCCACCTGTCAGGGCATCTTTAAAAAAATTATCGGATTAGTGGATTATAAAATGGCTGGAGTGGTAAAGTGCCAGATTATATAAAAAGTATATAATGTATTTCTTCCCCCAGATAGCCTGAGATTTCCCTCAATCCTAAATCACCGGCTCAGACATATTTTGCTACCTTGGTAGATTAAGTGTGATCTTTTTTTAGTAATCTGGAGAATTTCTAGGTTATGGTTGATCCTATAGAAGTGTAATTGAGTCTATTATATAGTTAGCAAAAAATAAGTTAGTGTCATCTTGAAGTGAGTGTATGTGCTCTTTGAATCTTTGTTGAAAGCGTTTTTTGCCCAGTGTTGAATTTGTAACATTCTCTATATTAGTTTGTTTTGGTGCTACGATTTTGTTTGTGTTTGCTCGAGCTTTGTAAGATTGAAAATTGCCATACAACAAGCAGATTTCTTGACTCACCATACTTTGTTTTTTTTTATCCCTTGTTTCAAAATGCCTTTATGCAATTTTTTAAATGTTTCACATAGTTTTTGAACTATTTGAAAAGATAGTTGCAATTATCTTTTTCACCCTTTAGTAAAAATTCAGTAATAATTACCTCTTTTTATTATAATTTTAAGTGTTGAAAAATTTACTTTAAACTTTTTAAAGCATTGATTTTCTTACTCTGGGGCTCTGTGCTGGTCCCCATCTTATTTCTTGTAACAATACAATCAAGAAACCTTTCAGCCTTCTCCTCAATAGGCTCTAAAAAGCTTGTTTACTTTTAAAACAGAATTTATAATTCCTTTGAGTCACAATCAAATGTTTATATAAATTAACATACCCTTATACTTTTAACCAAAATTTGCCGGTAATGACAGAAACTTGTATCTTATGCTATGAGAATGTTTGTCTTTCTGTATCAATGAACATAATTCACCTTTCGGAGATTTATTAAATATGAGCCATATACAAAATAGTTGAAAATAGATTTCAGCTGCCCAATTATCTTCATGGAAAAGGAAGTGTATACAAACCATACATTTCACATTTGAGAGCATTTTTAATGTGTTGTCGCCTCTATTCTGACTGAGCAACAGAACTCAAATGTACTACCCTAGTTCATAGTGTGGCAGTGCAACCAACTCTGTAATTACTCCTCTGGCTTCCAAAAATATTCTATCTCAACATTTCCTATATGTCGTAGTTCAAACTCATTATTTGCTAAGAATTTTCTTCCAAGCTGTACACTAATCATAACACTCCACTCCTGATTTTTTTTTGTTATCCTTTGTATATTCTTATTACACTTTTGCTGTTACTTGCGACCAGACTTTTTTGTTAACTAAAAGTTGTTAAATTGTTAACTTACACTTGGAGGAAACGTTTTCGTCTTACGACTTTCAAGTGTAAGTTAACAACTTTTAGTTAACAAAATGTCTGGTCACAAGTAATAGCAAAAGTGTAATAAGAATTAACAACCAGCTCGCCATGAACATCAACAAGATTTCGACCTTTGTATATTTGGACAAAGTTAACATTTTGGGGAGTTGGCTTAAGTGACAAACATAAATATAGGTAAAATGTTTGTTACAACTTGATACCATAAAGATAATTTTGTGTGACATACTTAAAACAAATTATTTAATACAATAAAATAGCAATACCAATACAAAGTTTTTCTTACTGAAATTGATATCTTTATTCCTTTTAAAATATATTTGCTATGTTTAATTTTATGTTATAATTTGTATTCTTGTATTATGTGTGTATTGTGTTTGTATTTATTTAATTTATTAATGAATTTGAAGGTGAAGTTTAGTGAGGCTTAACCATATCAACATAAAAAAGTACCAAGTATTGTGATACATTTAAAAGTTTATCTACTTAGACCACTATTTCAGTTAAATCATTGTTCTTCTTATAAAACTTGTATCCTAACATTCCAAAGTTTTAGTTATATCTACAGTTATATTTATTAAAAATTATGTTTTGTTTAGGTGATGGTAGAGCATTGGCGGCTAATATGAGAGGTATAGGGCTAACCAATCAAGACTTGCCTGAATGGAAGAAGCATGTTATTGGTGGCAAAAAAAGTTCTTTTGGCATGAAAACCAATATGACACTATTAGAACAGAGGCAAAGCCTGCCTATATACAAACTCAAGGATGAGTTGACAAAGGTACACATTTCATTAATTTAGTTTTAATTGTTGTTCAGATATCCACTAATAATTTTGTAAGAAGAAAAATGTATGTGATTTTTCAACAGTAAACACTAGCTGAGTATTCTTACGTACCCGTAGGCTAGCTACTAAAAGTTGATTAATAATATTGGGAATTTTAAAAAAATTGTAATTGTATACTGGAAATAAGTTTGTAACATTATTTAATTAATCACTTAAAACAATAGTTTATGACTATCTGAACTTAAAATTTAGTAAATTTTTTCAAACTTACTGAGAGAGAACGTTTTCGATCGCTATGTGCCGATCTTTATCAGGGTCTTCTGCTATAGATAGAAAACGTTCTGTCTCAGTAAGTTTTAACAAATTTACTAAATTTAAAGTTTGGATAGTCATAAACTATTGTTTTAAGTGATTAATAAGATTCCTGAACGTAATGGACTACAAAATTCAAGAATTATTTAATTGTTAATGATTTTTTGTTTTTTGTTATATAGTTTAATAATAAGTAACACTATTTATTTTTAATAAACTGTAGTTAAATAATGTTAAAAACCTGTAAGCATAAATATTTTATTTTTATCTAAGTACATTTTGGTTTCCAAGTAACCCTCCTCAGATATCTTAAAGAAGGTAATAATGTAGATAGTCAGCCTCGCTTGTTATCCCTCTGAAGATGGTTACATGGTAACCAAAGTGTATATTGAGTAAAAAAAAATATTTTTCAGTATTATTTATTAATAAGTAGTTAAAAAAATGTTCATTACAGTTGGTGAAACTCATTTGCATAATGGAATACTTGCATAACCTTTGTTGATTGGTTTAATTTTTTTATCAGATCAGCTGTTACGTATCAGATCAGCTATGCTAAGTATTAACAAAAAAATAATTTATAAAACTGTGGTGATAATAATAAAATTTGATAGTAAATCAACTGAATGTTGAACAAAATCAAATTGAGTATATACAATAATTTCAGAAAAAAAATAATTTCTAGAATTCAAATTGTTTTTGATACAATTTATCAGATTTGTTTGTACACTTATAGAAGAAATGCATCTATAATTTTGTGATTCATTTATAAATAAATCAAAATATTGGAACTCAAAAGAGGTAATAACTCAAATGAAAAACTCAGTACCCAAGCCTGATCGGATTAATAATGAAATGATCATGCAAACATAAATTTCAATGTCCTTATGAAATTTGGCATAAAGACAACATCCTGAGAGAATAGAAGGCAGCAATAATTATACCCATTCCCAAGCCAACTAAAGATAAGTCTCAAATGAAATCATAATGCTCTGACTTCAAACCAGGACAAATTGTTAGACCGAATGGTTAACTGACGTAGAAACTAGACCTTCTTAACCAAACACATTACGGGTACAGAAGACAAAGTAGCAACAAGATGCAATAATGTAACTATCTAATTAAATTGTATGAACATTTGGTTGAAGGGAAATATGTCAAGATACCTAACAAACTTTCTAAATGACTGTAATATCAGAGTTTCAACGAATGGCCTACAGTCATGAAACACCAGCCAACAGTTGTGTAACACCAGCCAACAGTTGTGTAACACCAGCCAACAGTCATGTAACACCAATCAACAGTCATGTAACATCAGTCAACAGTCATGTAACAGCAGCCAACAGTCATGTAACAGTAGCCAACAGTCATGTAACACCAGCTAACAGTCATGTAACACCAGTGTAAAGAACTATTCAATGCTTAGAAGCAAGGAGACTAGCTTTCACTTGTACTTTAATTGAAAACATACATATATACTTGAATTTTGTAGTCCATTATGGTTCAATAAAAAACAAAAAGCGTAAACTTAAAAATTGAATCAAACATAACAATGATTTAAACAGGAAAATACTGGCTTTCACCTGTACTTTAATGGAAAACAAAAAACATAAACTTGAAGAAATACTCAATCATAACAATGCTTTTAAAGCATTAGAAATACCTTTTAACCTTCAAACACACGCGCCGGGGTGTAAAGCACCCCACACCATTCATTTCTCTCTGAGGCGACTCCAAAAAATTTTTGCTCTCGCTCCCCTCCTAGGTAGTTGTTTTTCACTTCTTCCTCCACACTGTCACTCAAGGTCAACCCGTTGTGGCGTATCAGTCATTGTGTTTACATCGTTGTTTTAAGTGCGGGGTGAATTCGACCCCGCGCGTGTGTTCTCGTCCAAAAATTTTTGTTGGTACATTTTTAAGTTATTGTTTTTTAATTAGAATAATTTTTTAGTGTGAGTCTTTTATTGGTGTTTAACATATTTATTTATCTTTTTTGTTGTAATTTTGTCTTTTTGTCATAAAAAAATTAAAATTCTGGGTCAAGAACTTACAAAACCCCATATTGCATCAAGAGCTTTACTGCCAGGACTACCTTTCCATATAAAAGCAGGTGTGAAGCACATAAGTGGTGTTGAGGAAACTCGAAAAATAAAAATAAAAGAAGTTCTGGACGATGCGAAGTTTGCCCGCTGCAAAAAGACCGGAAGACAACCACTTCATGCTGCAACTGCAACAAATTACTTTATAGGGACATTCCTTTATATACTGTGAAGAATGTGCACCTGAATAAAAAATACATTTTGAAAATATTAATTTAAAATAAATCTTTACTTTTTAAATTTTTTTGACTTTTTAATTTGGACTGAACTAATGTTTACTTCTAAACCAATACTTCTGTACACAGTTATGAATTTAGCTAATTTTTTTCACCTAATAAAATGTGTATATTTTTTCAAATATTTTATTCCAATGTAAAAAGTTATTTACTAATGTTTACTTGTCTAAATATGAAGTAAATTGCATAGTAATAAGAATTATTTTTCATTATGACGAATAATTTTAAATTTTGAGTGTGGCAAATTTTGACGATTTTCAAGCTGAATTTACATAATTTTTTTTCAAATAAACATATTGTCGTATTTATGTTGTCTAACTTTTTGAAAAGTCCTCTAAAGAATCTAGCCATTACAACTTACTAAAATGTATGAATAAATGTCTAATTTTAATTTGAAAAAAAAGTTACAATTTATAAAGTCCATTTAAGTGCATTTAGACTATAGTACTACAAAAAAAATCTACAAGTGATACACCCATAAAAATACTATAAAACGTTTTATAAACAACAACATTCACACACACAATTTTATAAAGATGAAAATTTAGTGATAATTAACTTTTTTTTCAAGATAAGAAATGGGGTGGAAAATACCCCGCGCGTGTGTTTATGTCCGAGTAGTTGGCGCGTGTGATTGAAGGTTAATTAGTTTATAGAAAACAAAAAATATAAACTTTTAGAAATATTTAATGTTTTTGAAGCAGTTTCGCTGGCTTTTGCTTATTGTTTAATAAAAAACATACAAATATAAACTCGAAGAAAGTCTCAATTTTTTCACTAAAAAGCTGTAGGATTCACCACAGCGGAATTGAATATTATTTACTAGACATAGTAATACTTCTAGCTGTACATTACTTAATTTTGTGACATAAGAATGAAGTCATCTGTATAAATATTGTAGGTTACTATTTAACACACGGTTTTTAAATGTAATATGATGTAAAGTATTACCTGTACAAATAGTGTTATACCTCTTTCAAAGTTTATGTTCATGTTTATTTCAGCTCTTACGATAGTTTCTTTTACTTTGAAATTTAGTTCAAATATAATTGTATCAGGTGTGAGTCATAATTATTTGTTTTATGTTCATCATTTTAATATTTTTTTTCCTAAAAACAATTATCTTTTAAGTAATGCTCTTTTCTAATGCAGGCAGTGACAGACAACCAAATCTTGATAGTCATCGGAGAGACGGGTTCTGGCAAGACTACCCAGATCACACAATACTTAGCTGAGGCTGGCTTTACTTCTCGTGGCAAAATTGGCTGCACTCAACCTCGGCGAGTAGCTGCCATGTCAGTGGCTAAAAGAGTGGCTGAAGAATTTGGTTGCCGACTTGGTCAAGAGGTAGGGTATACAATACGTTTCGAGGACTGTACGAGCCCTGAAACTGTGATCAAGTAAGTATACTCTGTTTATTTTTCTTCTTCTTCATTTGCAAAATGTCTGCCATTGCCCATTCTAACTTTGATAGTTAATCCTTTCCACTTTTATAGGGCACTTTGTATTCTGTAGACTTATAGATTTTAGTGTAATATTTCACTTGGGGTTTTTCATTTTCTAATTATTCTCTTAAAATTTTCTCAAAAGTCTTTTAGAGCTTAACCGTTCTCAGTAACATCAACAACAAAAATGTAAATCTGCCTCAGAACTATGAGTTGAAATAAACTTTGAATTAGTCATGGGTTGATTCCGAAATCTTACCAATTCCGATACCAAAAAATTGATTCTCGATTCCAAATATCACAATTACCAACCCAATAGAAAAAAAATGTTAATTTTTATATTTTAAAAGATATAACATTTACAAAAAGTTGTTATAGTGCCGGCGTTACAACTGAGATTACGCACTAATAAGACATTATTTTAGAGCGGCGATGAATATTCTACCCTCTAATCTGTAAATGCAACATTATCTTAGAGCGGTGATGGGTATTTTACAGCCCAATGTTTAAACGCGACATTATCTTACAGCAATGATGGGTATTTTACTGCCTGATATATAAACACGACTTTATCTTAGAGCAACAGCAGGAAATTTACCACCCGATCTGTAAAGGTGACATTATGCTGGAGCAGCAATGGATATTTTACTGCCCGATGTGTAAATATGAAAAAGGTGAATATTAGTAGAATGACCAAGGTCACCATTTGAGTAAACATTACACACAGAAACTACTGGTACTGTGCTGATAGTATTTTCCTCTTCGAAATATAAATAATTAGTTTTTTTTAACAAGGAATTATGGAAGATGTATATGATACTTCTATAGTTTTTCTTTTTACAACTTCTCACAGTAGAATCTCAATAAATCGGACTAACTGAGACTGTGACCCATCAGGGTAAGCCGGATACTTACGAAAATTCAAAGAAGACGTACTCCATTGCAATTTCTTTCTTGATAAACAAATCTGTCAAATTTGGTCTTTTAATTTTGTGAGCCGCTTTTGTGCTGTGCTATCCCGTAGTCTTTTCAGCATAAAACGCACAAAACATTACATTCATTAATTTGTTTATCTGTAGGTCGTAGAGGTTTTTATTGTTGTTCGACTTTTTATGTATATACTATACTTATTTGGTTTTTGTTATTCCTTTTTTTATTTTACTTTAAAATCATTCTAAAGATCTTACTTATCGAGGTTCTATTGTATTTTACATTTTTTGCTTTTTAAATCTCATAAGTAAAATTAATGTGTTTAATCTGTGTTTCAAATTATATAGTATAGACAAGTTAATAATAAATACACAAAAACCTCTTAACCATCCTCAGAGGGATAACATACAAAGACTCAGTCTTTGTATGTTATCCCTCTGAGGATGGTTACTTTGTAACTGAAATGTACATAAAGGTAAAATATAGAAAGTTTGTGGTTGAGGTTTTTGTGTATTTATTATTAAATTCAACCACAGTATATTCCTAATAAATAGTATAAACAAGTTTTTCTTCAAAATTTAACAATAGTTAATTTATACTATACAAATAATATAGGGGTAATGATTACTGTATTTGGGAGAATGAAATATTTATTACAATATATTTTTTGTTTATTGTTTTATACATTGTTTTAAAATAGCATTAATTATCGTTATTCTGTCTGTTCTTTATTTTCTTGTGTAATAGTTAAGCTGACCATAGACATTTTATTTCAGGTACATGACAGATGGTATGTTACTGCGGGAATGTCTTGTCGACTTAGATCTTAAAAGCTACTCTGTGATTATGTTGGACGAAGCACATGAACGGACAATACATACTGATGTTCTTTTTGGTAATAATTAGCATAATATTCAACTGTTAAACAATACTATTTTTAACATTTATTAACTTTTCTATGTGTACTACACTTTCATATAAGTTTTTATTTTAGAGTAAACTATTTTGTTTGTAAACATTACTTCTTATTGTAGTACAGTATATAACATATGTAGAAAATTCTATTGTCATATTCAAGAATAACAAAGAAGAGAATAAAGAAGAATTAATGTTAGAAGAGCTAATACAAATGCATGAATGTCAAATTTATAATAGAAAAATTAAAGGATAACATTATAGACTTTTAGATCTTCATGTGGAATAAGAAAATGAGAGTACAGGTAAAGTTAAAACACACAGGATGGAAAATATATAGGATCAAACAATTTTTCAAAAAATATAAAATCCAGACAGCAGTTAATAGTAATAACTGAATAAAAAACATAAACGTTATTTGGTTTCTTAAGTTTTCATCAGAAGACTCCAAAAGCTCCTCCAAATTGGGGAAATTCATAAAAGAACATTTATTGACCCTTTTTGCTTACAACTGACATTTTTTAAACCATGGCACTAATTTAGTCTTCTACTTTGAAGATATGTATATTGTTACTTTTTAAGCCTAAATTCAAAATATTTAAGTGTTCAAACAATTCGGTTAAGTAAGTAAGCAGTTGCGAAAGGCCAAGGAAAGTCTTTTTATATTTGATATCAAGAAGGAAGCTTGTTACCTCATCCCTAACCTCAAAACACCTCTCGAACTACTACCTCGAGAGATCCACCTTACTTTGGAATGAATAAGAAGCTGCACATACTCACTGTCCATTTCTTTGTACAACTAAGAAAACAAACTAGACTGCAAAAATCGAGTATTAAATAAAAATATTATAATATTAGTAACATCACGAACCCCTAAGACATGGCCAGCAGACCACCTGTTGTGAACCAGTGGATTAAAAGACTGAGCTCTAACAGAATAGGTTATATGGCTCTTAGCTGTTGGTATAAAAAGACCTAATGTATCAGGATGTCCAGCTTCGGCCTGTACATGTCCGAGTTTGTTTAATTCATACCTAAACAAATCTTTTGCATTTTATAAATATTAGTTTTTTTGAATAATTTTTTTGCGTTTAAGAGATGCCTTTGCATATTTTAAGTTGTCTATTTGGACACATATAATATATATTATTAAAGATCAATTCAAAGAATGATAAATGGAAGGATTGACATTGGTTTTATGAAAATTTTTTGACTGATAAATCTGAAGCATGACTGGAGTTAAATGATATACTGAGGTCCTATTATAGTCAAACCATGGCAGCAAAAGTTATATTAATATTTTCAAAGTAAATAATTGTTATTATCTTACATATTTTTGTGTTTCTTTGACTGCAGGACTTTTAAAGCAAGCTGTGAAGAAAAGGGCAGAACTAAAACTGATTGTGACCTCGGCAACTCTGGATGCTGTGAAATTCTCACAATATTTCTTTGAAGCACCCATCTTCACAATCCCTGGACGAACGTTCCCTGTGGAAGTGTTGTATACAAAAGAGCCAGAGACTGATTACTTGGATGCGTCTCTGATCACAGTTATGCAGATTCACCTTAGAGAGCCTCCAGGAGATATATTGCTATTTCTCACAGGTATTTAGCATTAGCATTGTACTTTATTTATAAATTAAAAGAACAAAACTTTTAATTTCAATAAAAATGAAAACCTTTATATATTAAACACTTTACTTTACTCTAGTGTAATAGAAGTTTAATATTATTGTGTTTGATAATTTATTCCATGTTCAGGTCAGGAAGAAATTGACACAGCCTGTGAGATCTTGTATGAACGAATGAAATCATTAGGCCCTGATGTTCCAGAACTTATAATCCTTCCAGTATACTCAGCCCTGCCGAGTGAAATGCAGACTCGTATTTTTGAAGCAGCACCTCCTGGATCTAGAAAGGTAGAGTAATGTTCCACACATTGACTGCCAACCAGTTTTCCGATGAGCTTCATATACAATTTTTTGTGTGTATTTTTTGTTTATATAATGACAAACATAATAATATTTTGTCTTCTAGCGGGTTTATTAATTTAAACTAGTTTATTTTATGTTGCCGGACTCCGGTGACCGTCATGTCGCGACGTAAATATTTATACTCAGAAGCACTCTGTCGGTCACATTGTTCTATACAATCTCTGTTCAAGGCCGATCTTCGGAATGAATGTAAAATGTTAACGTTCTTATTATATTTATTCAATACAAATTCATGTATAAATATATACCATAGCGTATTTTCACAATATTAGAGATATTTTTTAACAATAAATATAGCTACTAGATTTTACTCACATATTTTATAGATATACAATTTCAATATTCACCATAACTGTTTATTTGTTTGAAAATATTTTTTCTCGAATAGTTAGAATGTAAATATAGTCTGAACATTGTTCTTACATTTATGTTAGTATTGTTTCAATACGAGTATGTTTTAAATTGCAAATAATAAATTGAAATAAATGCAAATTTGCTTATTTCAGGAATATAATTTAGTGTCACGGTTGATTAGCAGAACCAGCTGTAAAACTTGACGAGTGGTCTATTTTATTAAACTCAATTTATGTTCAGGTTCTAACCCCCAAACCAGAACTAAATATTGAAAAAGACTTTACTACATGAAATCCCAGTATAAAAAACAGGCCTCCTAAAAGCTTTTGCCTCAAACATTAATTCTATATGTTTTTACAAACAACTTTTGGGCTGTGCTTGCAAGAGAAACAAATTTATAATTAGTCTAAGAGTTACTACACAGCTAAATCAAATCAATAGGCTTTTTTATTCTTGCTACTTGCTGAAAATATCGATCCAGATAAGAAGTAATTTACACATAAATAAATTAGAATATATAAAGGTTCAGCAGCTTCTCGAACGAATGGGTTAACGAGAGATTTGCTATTAGTCTTATGAAATGTAAAAAGGTAAGATATCTTGGAAAGTTGACTCAATAGGAATATTATAAATTTGATTTATTGAATTTCATGAGTTTGATTGGTCAAGATACTACTGTTTATTATTCAGAAATCTAACTACTCTAAGAAATAACGATATGAAATAACTGGTGTAATTTTTAATATAAATAAATAAAACCTCTTAAAAGAGTTTGTTTAAATTATATTCAACACTATTAAATAAAAATGTTATTTTACTTTCAGGTTGTAATAGCAACTAATATTGCAGAGACATCATTAACAATAGATGGCATTTACTATGTTGTGGACCCTGGATTTGTCAAGCAGAAGGTTTATAATTCAAAAACTGGGATGGATTCGCTAGTTGTTACGCCCATATCTCAAGTAAGAATATTATATGGTACATTTTGTGTACTATTCACTTATTAAGTACAAAACTGGGATAGGTACGCTAGTTGTTACACCTATATCTCAAGTAAGAATATTATATGGTACATTTCGTGTACTATTCACTTATTAAGTACAAAACTGGGATAGGTACGCTAGTTGTTACACCTATATCTCGAGTAAGAATATTATATGGTACATTTCGTGTACTATTCACTTATTAAGTACAAAACTGGGATAGGTACGCTAGTTGTTACACCTATATCTCAAGTAAGAATATTATATGGTACATTTCGTGTACTATTCACTTATTAAGTACAAAACTGGGATAGGTACGCTAGTTGTTACACCTATATCTCAAGTAAGAATATTATATGGTACATTTCATGTACAATTCACTTATTAAGTACAAAACTGGGATGAGTATGCTAGTTGTTACACCTATATCTCAAGTAAGAATATTATATGGTACATTTCATGTACAATTCACTTATTAAGTACAAAACTGGGATGAGTATGCTAGTTGTTACACCTATATCTCAAGTAAGAATATTATATGGTACATTTCATGTACAATTCACTTATTAAGTACAAAACTGGGATAGGTACGCTAGTTGTTATACCTATATCTCAAGTAAGAATATTATATGGTACATTTCGTGTACTATTTACTTATTAAGTACAAAACTGGGATGAGTATGCTAGTTGTTACACCTATATCTCAAGTAAGAATATTATATGGTACATTTCATGTACAATTCACTTATTAAGTACAAAACTGGGATGAGTATGCTAGTTGTTACACCTATATCTCAAGTAAGAATATTATATGGTACATTTCATGTACTATTCACTTATTAAGTACAAAACTGGGATAGGTACGCTAGTTGTTACACCTATATCTCAAGTAAGAATATTATATGGTACATTTCATGTACAATTCACTTATTAAGTACAAAACTGCGATGGATTCGCTAGTTGTTACGCATATGTCTCAAGTAAGAATATTATATGGCACATTTCATGTACGATTCACTTATTAAGTACAATTCATGTATTAAAAAAAATAATCCCTATAACTGTGAATAACATCGATAAACAAAAGGTATTTTATAAAGATTAATTTATAATAAAATTATTTTTATCACATGTATTCTGTTGCAGGCTCAGGCAAAGCAGAGGGCAGGGAGGGCTGGTCGTACAGGACCAGGCAAATGCTATAGACTATACACAGAGAGAGCTTACAGAGATGAAATGTTACCTACACCTGTACCAGAGATACAACGCACAAACTTGGCTACAACAGTATGTCATTCAACCTTAATACAACTCTATTTTTAACTTACATAAAATACATTTTAATTTAACTTGTTACAGCTTTGCTTACAATATTCTCAGAATCTATATAAATACATTAAAAAAAAAAACAAATTTCATTATCAATGATATATGTAAGTTCAATGTGTGTGTGTGTGTGTGTGTCTGAAATCTTAAGAGCCCCTAGAATAAAACATTGAAATGTTATCAATTTTGATTTTACCATAACTAACACATACATAGGTATAACTTTAACTAAATACATAAACACTTTTAGTTTGTTTCTAATAACACTCAAAGCTTATTTGAGATTTTTTTAACTAGATAGTTGAATGACAGACTTACTTTAGTAACGATCCGCTCGTTAAATACAAAATAGTTAGATATGCATCATCAATATTTTGCTGCAGATTTAGTTTGCTTGACCGTTGTTATCATCTCCTTGCTTCAGATAAGCATGTGAAACACATTTCTCATGAGTTAGCAACTGTTTTTGCCTCTTGAAAATGTCCCCATAAACAAAGATATTTATATCCGTTCCTGGAATGACTGGGGAAATAAAGTGGAATTTTTATTACTGTCCTAATGGTTTCTTATAACCAACTTATCACCTGCCGTTTAAGTAAAGCTCTTAGTCTAGTCTTTATCTTTTAGTTACATCTTAGTTCTGTGTCGCAATCGTTGAACCGCATCATACTCAATAGTATGCAGTGAACTTATTGACATTGATGGTATAATGAGGGTTTTTATATCCACGTAGTTTTTCTAATATAATTAGTGTAAACGTATGTGACATTATAGAGGTTTTTACAGGTATAAAGGGGCACCTACAATCAACTACTAAGCTTCAGACCATAAGTAATATTTTATATTTAATCTCTTTATTTATTTTTACATATTTATTATTTTAATTATGAATAATGAATATTTCTAAGAATATTTTTAAGAAATAATTATTTTTCCACTAATAATTATTACAAATAATGAATTGAATTTATACTACAATTTTTTAAATTATTATTAATTGGTAATTATATAATTATTAATTAAATAATTAATAATTATTAATCATTTTTAATATTTTATAAAACTTTTATTTATAATAATTCTTATAAAATTATTACAGTTTATATTTAATGTAACTGAAAATCTCCAAATTTTATATTTGTTTAATGTTTGCCGAACCAGAATATTGCTCAATTCCCTGGAAACCATGTTATTGCAGATATTTATAACTTGAAAACCCCACCTAGTTTTTCATATGTCAGCAAGAGTGTGATACACTCTAAAGCAGGGCCCAACCCATAAGTTGACATCACACTCTTGTCACTAATAGTGTGAACCTCACCAAATCTTCTTCCCACTCTGCTCTGAGGTGTAGGGTTTACTGGCATGTATTAGGGGAAATACCATTCATTCGCCCTTCACTAGGCCTAAGGTCTGACTAGATCTACGAGGATTATATATTTCTATAGAATTCTGAATGACTTCAAGTCTATACTAGAAAAGTCTCAAATTGCTCTCATTCCTTTTGTAAATAACATGAATTCCAATGTAAAAAATCTAGGTAGAATAATAATTTTGTAGACCATTTTTTACCTCTTTTCCTTCGTTGTGGAATAACTGGAAATATGTTGATTCACCCCGACACATTTTGGTCTTTTTGTTGAAATACCCCTTTTTTCCACTTCAATCATTTTTGTGAATGGATTTTTGAAAGAAGAAAAACAATATTTTTATATCTTCCATGCTATTACTATCACTGAAGAAACTACTATATCCCCTTTCTTCCATTTTGGTTTTCTAGTTCTTTATTCTCATTTTCATACATATTTGTTTTCGGCACAATTTTACCATACGATAAGTCTTTCCAGTGCAAACCAAGGATATCAGCAAGTTGACGAGATAAATAAAAGATTTCTGTGGTCAAGCAATGCCCTTTTCCTATCAACTCCTTACACGGTGACAATACTATTTGTGATAACTTAGGTAGGCTTCGTAAGTTGTCATGCCTTCTGTCATAACTTCGGATAGCCGCATTAAGTGGTTGGTTAAATCAAAAGTTATCATTCTTAATCTATTTTCTTTAGATATTTTTTCTGAATCTTGATTTTTTTGTTTTTAAGAATATATGTGAAACTTATACTTGTGAAACACATATAATTTATATTACTATACACATATACAGAGTTTTGGTTTCATTATAGACCAATGGTAATGTGTCAATGTGTTATTCCAGGTCTTGCAACTGAAAACAATGGGTATCAATGACCTCTTACACTTTGACTTCATGGACGCTCCACCTGTAGAAAGTTTGATAATGGCTTTAGAGCAGCTACATTCATTGAGTGCCCTCGACAACGAAGGACTTCTAACAAGACTTGGAAGGAGGGTATGTTGAAGTATTATTTCTTCTCTATTAAACTATATGTATGTGCTTTCCTTTAACTTACTTTCATTGCCAGTTTGTGGTTCCCAATACGACATTAAATGCACAAACAGTGCAATGGTTACTACAATGTTATGGAAATACTTATTTCTGATTATGAATATTTTTTATATATAAAAATGTTTTACCTTAAACCATGTTTTGCAAAAAAATTATTTCTGGTGAATATTTTGGTAGTCAAATAAAAAATAATTAACTTATTGTAAGTGTGTGGAGATGTGGTATATGATTGAAAGAGGAATGGAGCGCTGTGAACAACGTCAGCCTATTAAAATATCAAAACACCAAACATTCATTTTTTGAATTCATAGTACTTTATTATCTTAACTAATAAATTTCAAACTACATCTCTATTACAAATTGAAAAAATTAACTTTATCAGTCTCTACAATAGAGTGTACGATATTTTTAATGGGTCCAGTTTTAGCCAATACAAACAAACTGGATGGTTTACACACACAAGACCATGCCATGTATAATTGTCCGTGTGAAAAACACTGTGTGCCCAAATATAAGCCACAAACAGACATCGTTTGGCCTTAAGACATCGATTTTCATTGAGAATGCCTATCTAATTAGAAATTGAAGATGTTTGAATTCAATAGGCACATATTTTTAGAGTAATAGGGATTTGTGCTAGTAATACATCTTCACATTTGAACTTGCCATTCAAAATGCTGACTTCCACAACGTTTTTCAATTTTTTTAATGACCGATCCCGTGCCATTGTACAGCCGTGGTGGGTTCAAACTACTAAGCAAAAGATAACTGTAGATTCAACCTTCAGTTGTACATGCTTGGCAAATCCAATGAGTTTATAAACTCTACTGGATAATTTACAGCTTCATCGGTACCTCAAACTGTATCGATAGAGTTGTATTAACACCAATTCCCCTGGAAACATCTGTTGTATCTTGAAATTCAAATAGTTGACTTCCAAACTTTTTTTTGCCAAAATTGTTCTTTCTGTCAGCCTCTCATGATTCAAGTATTATGTGTGTGTATATCTGGAAATATTTGTTTAATGAGAGCATCTTGCAAATTAATGATTGTGCAGAAATGGGTGGAAATTTTATGCATCCAATATTTTCATGTTCAGCTATTTTTCCATCGCTGATACCTACCAGTCGTTTCAGTGGATGGATTTTGAAGCCATGAACGTGCATATTTACTTTGAGCTGTGCTATTTCAATATTGCGTCATAGTGGTGATGATTTCAAGCAAGCATTAAACTAATAAGCGTACATTGAACATGGAATAGCAGGAGGTATTTGTCTGAATTCTCCTGAAAGGATTAACAGAGTGCTGCAAAATAGTTTGTCGTTGTTTTTTATGTCTTTCAATGTTCTATTCAACGCCTCAAGAGAATGATTGTGTGCCATAGTGTATTCATCCCAGATGATAGTTTTACACTGTGGTCATGGACAATTGGTTTTTTATGTTGCACACTGCATCTGGATTATTTAGTGGCAGCTTAAATGCTGAATGAGCTGTTCTGCTGTCATCCAATAAAGTTGCTGCAGTGCCAGATGATGGAACTGCTAATGGCAATTCTACCTAAATAGTATACTAATAATTTATTTTATAAAATAAGTATATATTTCTCTTTTAATTTAAAATGATTTCAAAAAATTTTGCACGCACGAGTATTACAGTATTATTAATTGTCATTTTATAATAAATAAGAACTAATGAATGTATGAGAATATTCTGGATTGGTTTATATAGTTAACACGATCGTTGTTGTTGGCAGGATCTCGTGACACATGTTGAAAACTATTGATTTATATTAGATCACGTAATTAACCAAACGAAAGAACTATCTTGATCAAAATTGTAATAAATATTTATCATACCACAAATTGATGATAGTGACAATATACGTAACATTAGAGTTGCATTGAGAAAGTAAAATGATAAGTATAAGAGTCCCTGCTATCATCAACTCACAATCAATAATAATGTCCAAAAACTGTTTATTACTTATATATTATTTATTAAAACTGTTTATGGCTGGTGGGAATAACTGATTGAGTGGTAACTGATCAATTATCGACCGCCGAGAGTAAAAAATTATTATAAAGTACTAATATCGCTATTACAAAATAGGGCTGGTACAAGGGTGAAAATTTAGGGTTATATGTATTTTTAATGCCGAATCATAAACGAATTAAAATAAAAAGTTTTGTCTAAAAACTAAAAAAAAAATATTTTTGGGGTGGACCACCCTTATCACTTAGGGGTATGAAAAATAGTTTACGTCCTATTCTTAGACCTACTGAATATACTAAAAATTTCATAAGAATCAATCGAGCTGTTTTGGAGCAGTATTGTTACAAACACTGTGACACAAGAATTTTATTTATAAGATGATGAACAGTTACTATCCAAAGTTCATCCATTCATTTTGCAGTGCATAAAATTTCAGTTCCGACGTTTTGCTAGAATCTCTCATCTAGCATTGACGAGGTGAACCCAAAACAGATGTGGCAGATTTTGCTGTTGCCGTGTGTGTCTGTCTGTCTGTGTGTGTATGTAATGTTTTAGATTTGGTGTTCTGCTCTCTCAGTGGAATACAAACTCATGAAAATGGGGTCATTGTTTACAGCAAAATTAAAAGCAGTGTTTTTTATTCTTGCGAAGAAATTATTGTAATTGTTACAGCAATGTTAATGTCTTTATTGAAAAAGTGTATTTTGTAATTCTTATAAATTTAATTTTAGATGGCAGAATTTCCATTGGAGCCAAACCTGTCTAAAATGTTGATCATGTCTGTCCATCTTCAGTGCTCTGATGAAGTCCTGACTGTAGTGTCAATGCTCTCTGTACAGAATGTGTTTTACAGGTAGGTTCTAGTGGGTTAAGTTTATAGAGACTCGGATAGACTAGTTTAGGAAGTAAAAATATCTGTTTTAGTATGATATTTATTCCAAGCAACAGAAATTAATGCCTCTTGCACTTAGAGAATTTTAATTTTTTTTTTTTTTTTTGTATCGTCTGCCTTGACATTTGGCACTTTGTCAGTTTTCTCATTTAACCTTTTTCCTCTTTAACTAGTAAATTTTCAGCATTCAAAATTTTTTAAATTGTTTGAAAGTTTCTTGATTAGTTTTAAAGTTTGTTTATTTTTAAATAAAACTACATATTTTACAATATTAGAAATATTATTTTCATTAAATTTGTTATAGACTTACATACAAGCAACTCTAATTTCAATATACAAAATTAGACAATAAATTTCTACTGAGAGTTTTATCTTCTTGTTCAAAAGTTGTTTGGGTGTGCATTTGCATATCCATCTGTGTGTGTTGACAGCCAAGCACTGTCTTCCAATTTGAAAAAAAAAATTTAATTTCATCTAAATTTATTTTATAGGCCAAAACTACGCAATTTTGCAATACTAAGGACATAGAGGGTATAATCAAAGTGTAATCTGCCGGAGCAAATATGAGATATAAGCGAAACTTACGAGAAAAAATTATAGATGAACAACCATTTTTCTGCAAGCCTAATCATAAAATATTTTAAATAATTAAATCATAAGAAATAAATATGAGAAAATTGGTATAAATAATTTGAAAAATATATAGAAATTAATATAAATGTAAAAATATAATCGCAGACAGATAATGAAGAAATCATAATAATTAAATAAACACTAAATGGTGTAAATATTAGCCTTAGGACCAATAAATAATTGTAGATAAACAAATCACAGATGCTATAACTAAAAAATATCAGAAAAAATTGGTTTTTAAAAAACAGAGGTAATAACACCGGAACTAATTGGTATTGACATTGTAAATTAATGCATAAGATGAAAGAAAAAAATAATCTGCATAAATGAAGTAAAATAAAAATGAGAGAAAGAATAAAATAATTATACAAAACTAATATACTTCACATATCACTTTTATAAAGATTAAAGTTCAAGAGATTGAAATAAAGTCATACACCTATGACAGAGAATCAACCCATAAGAAATTATTTTAAAAGTGAAATAGCTAGTAGTATAGAGGAAAGGAAAAGTGGGAACAGGTAAATCGGACCAACCATGGTGTAAAACCATGACCGAGATAAGGATCTGCGGCAGGTTGCAATTTCTAATATATCCCTTGATTAGGTTAATTTTTATCATTAACCGTCATTATTAAAATGGATTATGAAAAGTGCAAACATAAGACTAGGCCTGTCAATAATCTTCATCAATCGGGAAACGGATCCAGGAAACCGGATGTTTAGAAATAAGTACCCCTCTAATCATGTAAAACAATTATAGAAACTGTTTAATAAACTAATATATAAAAATATAAAATAATGGAATGTAAATCAAATTTTACTGAAACGATATTACATTCCCTTTTTTAAAGACTTAAATTTGTACAAGAAGATATTAAAATTCATATAGAATATTAGTTAAAAAAAGTTAATGATATTAAATAATCAATATATATATATAATACAAAAATAGTTAATAAATAATTTCAGTAGTTTAACGAACATTAAAATCAAAGGATGCACAGTCAGGGAAAAGTAATTTGTATACATAAATTGGTAGTTTTGACTTTAGAATTAAACATTATCACTTAACCAACATTTCAGATATAATAGATGAAAGTAAATAAAGGCTGTAAGATTTTCGTATTCTAAAGATTACTATATTTTAAAAGTAATATTTTTAAGTACTATATTTTAAAATATTTTCAAAATTTTAATAAATAAATTTCACAATTAAACTCAACTTCACCGAATAATTTGTCATTCGTTAAACTAAATATATATTTTTATTTTCATAACACAAAATTTTCAGTTATATGACATGTTTAGTTATAAGATATTTAAGAAATATGCAATATGTTTTTTATAAATTGTATGTGAATAAAGAATTGAATACTAGCAAAAAGAGGTCTAAAGAGAAGCCAGAGAACAAATTACGAACTTGATTACCAACATGGGGAATAAAAAGACCAAACAAATTCTTTAGTAATTTTGATTAATTAAATAAATATTTATACTTTTTTATATCACCATTCAATTTGTATATTTTTATCAGTATAATATAACAAAATTTTAAAGTAACAAAGGGATATCTTTTTTGAGCTATTTAAATGTAATTTAAAATATTTAAAAGCTTTAATTAATTTAACGAACCAAATTTCTGTGGAACCAAATTTTAAAACTTGTGGTTTTATCAACGTTAATCGTAATATAATTCTAATACAATCTTGATACATAGGGGTAGTGTTGTAAAAGAATTCACCCTGGGAATCCATTACAAATTTGAGCCAGCATATTGATAGGATTGGGTTTTTTTTTAAAAAAAGTCTGGGTATATATTTCACTAGGAGATCTTGTTCGACAGCTCTCAGGTGCCTGAAGCTAAACAAGTAATGTAGGTTTAGGCTTATATTTTGACCCATTATATTTGGTTGTATCGTTGTCAAGTGTAAGGATCTAAGATAAGTTGATGTATGACATGTATTTCAGCTAGTTGTTTTCATTGTAGAATACAACACAATCATCTATATTTTACCCTGCATATAAAAAAATTCCTAAATTTTACTAGAGTTACACTTTAATATCAGATATGTTGAGTCAAAAGAAATAGGGCAGAATAGGTAAAAAAGTATGATAGGCTATTTTCATTTGTTCGTAATTCTCTTCCATTGCATATATGAAAGTTTGCATGTCTTTCATTTATTATGAAGTTATCATACATATTGTTAATATCTAATTTTGATGCCATAAAATTAGACTAATAGACCATTACTATTACAAGTAAAATAAATTTGCTAAAAAGTAAAAATAGATGAAACAGGATTTTATTTTAAGGCCGAAAGACAAACAAGCGCTGGCAGATCAGAAGAAGGCAAAATTTAATCAAGCAGAGGGTGACCATTTAACGTTGCTCGCTGTGTACAATTCTTGGAAGAACAACAAGTTCAGCAATGCATGGTGCTATGAGAACTTTGTACAAATACGAACTCTGAAACGTGCTCAAGATGTGCGTAAGCAGCTGCTAGGTATCATGGATAGGTAAGCTGAGAACTGTTGATTGGCTAACTTAATTTCTATTTTAAATTATCTAAAATATTAACAATTAAGTGTTTTAAGTTCCTTTGCATTTTTGAAACTTCCATATATTGAAGACGTTACTGCAATGTTTATAACTCCACTTCAAATATTAATCAAGTTTAACTACAAAACTTTATTTGTTATCAAATTTGAGTAAAAAAGAATTTTATAATAAAATCTTAGAACCTATGTTTACCTCTTTACATTATTATGGTTTGAAATTTACTTCGTAAGTAATATTTTACTCAAATTGCTAAATACATTTGGTTAATGCATTATAGTTAGCAAAGTTGTGAATATTAAAGAAAAAGCCTATTTAATTGCCTGTATTAAGAAATGTAATATGAAAATATATTTATATTAACAAATATGTAACCTCATGATAAAACCTGATTTTGGTAGGCTACACTAAGCATTATTTTATTAAACTAATCTCTCCCCTAGGCTTGGTTTAATCTTTGTTTTGTCTGCCAGTTTGAGAAGTATGTTTAGATAAACAACACTCCATTCAGAACAATGTCTGTCACTCTGACAATAGAAACAGAACATAAACGATGAAGCATTAGATTCCTAAAACAACACTCCATTCAGAACGATGTCTGCACTCTTACAAAAGAAACAGAACATAAACGATGAAGCATTAGATTCCTAAAACAACACTCCATTCAGAACGATGTCTGCACTCTTACAAAAGAAGCAGAACATGAACGATGAAGCATTAGATTCCTAAAACAACACTCCATTCAGAACGATGTCTGCACTCTTACAAAAGAAGCAGAACATGAACGATGAAGCATTAGATTCCTAAAACAACACTCCATTCAGAACGATGTCTGCACTCTTACAAAAGAAGCAGAACATGAACGATGAAGCATTAGATTCCTAAAACAACACTCCATTCAGAACGATGTCTGCACTCTTACAAAAGAAGCAGAACATGAACGATGAAGCATTAGATTCCTAAAACAACACTCCATTCAGAACGATGTCTGCACTCTTACAAAAGAAGCAGAACATGAACAATGAAGCATTAGATTTCTAAAACAACACTCCATTCAGAACGATGTCTGCACTCTTACAAAAGAAGCAGAACATGAACGATGAAGCATTAGATTCCTAAAACAACACTCCATTCAGAACGATGTCTGCACTCTTACAAAAGAAGCAGAACATGAACAATGAAGCATTAGATTTCTAAAACAACACTCCATTCAGAATGAAGTTTGTCACTCTGACAACTGAAGCATTTATAGAAAAACACTCCATTCAGAACGATGTCTGAAAAACAACACGCCATTGAAATTGAGCAAGCTTACTCAACTAAGATAAGTAAATTTGTGTATTACAATACCTACTGATCTTGCACTGGAACACTACTATGAGTAACTCTGTGTTTAGTCCCACAAAGCCATTATTATTTCTCCTTGTAAATGTACCTCAATGGATTAAGGTAATACCAGGAATTGTCTTTGTTTCCTATATGTAGATACCCTATTCATGCCAGATAAAATATTACGGTGTCATGGGATAATGCAATGGCTGTTTGCAGATAGTTTGTTAAAACTAACTCCAAAACCTGACTTACCATTCTGGCAAAAGAATACTATTATCCCAATTCGATGTTTAAAAAGAACAATAATAAGTAAACACGAATAGGTGTGTGGTGATTATGTATTGGATATCTAAAAGGAAATATTTGAGTATTGTTATTCTGATGTATGTAACTTCAGGCCTTTATAAAGTTCCGTTCCTCATTCTTGAAGGAATTTAATGTTACATTTCTAAGTAACCGTGACTTACTTGTCTATCTCTAAATACATCCTACTTATAATGTACATACTTGTGTATCAAGTATATTTGTGTACTTTGATTTTATACTTCAAAGGATTCAAAGTTGAAATAGTATTCTCTATTCGTAGAGTTAATTTCCCTTGTCTTTGCTGTCTTTTTACGTGCTAAATCATTTTTTAATAATAAAATTTTTACTTTTTGCTCACTAGTTTGTAATAAATTATTTACCTTATAATAAATACATTCACTTTCAATACTAAACTCATCATTACTTTTACTTTCCAACATGACATCCTAAAGCACTATTTGCAGACGTTTGATAACATAAGAAATGAAATGTCAATAAACCATTTATATTATATTTTAAAGAGTGGAAGAATTTGAAAAAAGACCTTTCATACATGCATTCTAACTTAACCCTTAGCTACTATATCCTCAAAAACTTACTCAACTACTATACAACGTCTGTCAGACGTACTTTTTTGAAAATTTGTTACGTTCACATTTTTTGGGGGAAAAAATTTAACCCTATTTGTGTTAAATTATAAGATGTAAATAAACTAAAAAATTATAAACTGTGATGTTCGACATAAAAATAGCCCATCACGGCTATGTAGCAAAAAATGTACAAATGTTTGTGTTAGACTACAAAAAAAAAAAATTTGTGTAAATTTTGTTAAAATATTAATCCAAAATATTTGTTTATTTAATGAATATAAGTTGCATTGCATATATGAACAATTTTGGCATTGTATTGTTTATTATTATATTGAAACAAAAATCCAAAGTTATGTAAATATTTTTTTCTAGAGATTTCTATAAATCAAGAAAATAATTAATATTACACTTCAATTATGAAAAAACTTACTTTATTTAGTTACAAAACAGTAAACTCAACAAAATTAATTTACCATGTAGTCCATTCCAAGTCTTTGAACTACAAGTCTAGGACTTCTAGCCTATTCCAAGCATCTTGCGCACACTTTCCTAGCACACTCCAAGCATATTGGCACTCCGCACTTTTGGCATGGGTATCTGGTCTGGCGCTTCAATCTCGGAGGACATAAAACGCAGGTTCTTCTTTTTTCTAGAGTAGGAGCTGGTGGAGTTTGTCTTTCATCGATGGGTAGTTTGAGGATTCGACGTATATTCATAGCTAGTTCTCTTGGTATGGATCTGTCTAATCTCTTCTGCATGTGCGGTCGCACCAAAGCTGTAGCCAAACTTTTCATGAAGTCGGCCCTGTCCATTTTGTCCGTGTTGAGAAAAGCTTGATGAAGTACATAAGCATTTACTCCGGATCCAACGTCAACAATTGTGAAGAATATGGCCATGGGCCATCTTCTTGTCCTCCGGCTTGAGCTGTAGTTGGCTATCTTTTGGTCGAGGCTGTCCACTCCACCTTTGGTATGATTGTACAGAGCTATAATCTCTGGTTTCCCAGTATCCGGGTCATCATTAGGTGAATGGTGCATTGATGACACCATAATCACACATTTCTTTCTTTTTGGCACAAAAGGCATAAGGGTAAAATCCTCTGTGTATCCATATACTTTTGAGCCTACCGGACGATTTTGATTTGTTTGAAACTCCGGGGGGATCTCTGTTTTGTTTTTTTTCATGGTCCCAACATAAGTTAGGTTTCTTTTTTTCAGTTCTTCAACTAGTTCTATTGATGAAAACCAATTATCTGCAGTGATATTTCTATTTGTTTCTAGGATCGGTTTTACAAGTCTCAAAACCGATTGAGTTGGCTTACTAAGCTGATGCTCTACTTGGGTTAGGGTTTGGCCATAACAATGTTTTCCAGTGTATATGTATGTATTTAAAAGATAATTTGTACGAGCATCTGTCATGGCCATTATCTTTAGCCCATATTTTGCTGGTTTCTTTGGCATGTACATTCTAAATCTACAACGACCCCTAAAGGCCACCAACATTTCATCCACGCAAACATACTCTCCTACTGTATAGCATGCTTGGCAGTTCTCAATGAACTTCTCAAAAATGAATGTTATCGCTGCACCAGGATCATCTTTAGATCTTTCATTTCTGTCTTCAGGGTTATCAAACCTTAAAGTGCTGAGGAGAAATAACAACCTCTCTTTGCTCATAGTACATCTAAAAATGTCTCTTCCTGTACCGTCTGTGGCATACAAGCTGTTCAGGGATTCATTTCCAGACTTGAAGATGGAAGAAAAAATTAGCAAACCAATAAAAGCTTTCAGTTCTCGTAAGTCAAGATCTTCATGGCACGTTAGCTTCTTCTTCTTGTAGTTTTCTCTTATGTTTCTAATTTTTTTATTCGTCCACACTAGGAGTTCATCTAAAATTTTTTCTGTAAAAAGAAGATCCCACACTTTTTCTGGAGTAGGGTTGACTCCAAGTTGTTTTGCTCGTTCTTTCAAACCTGGCACATGGCTGACAATATTATGTCGTCATGTTCGTACATTAGGATAAGACATCTCCTTCCTCCATTTAAAAGCAGGTTTTTTCTTTGTAGCCCTACCAGAGAAGTAAATAGTACTTTCACGATTTGGTGTCTCATCTTCCATCACATTCATTCGTTCATCGCCAGCTCCTCCAACGACACTTTCTATTATGTCTAGTACATTATTCATTAATTCTGGTTCCTCTTCTGGCAACAATTCATCATCTTCAATATTTTCAGCAGGTACAACATCAAAAACTTCAGTATCACTCCACTCTTGTTCAGAATCACTGTCGTGTTTACTCCCTATAGCAAAATCTGGATCTAAATCGCAGTCATCACTGTCAAAATCTTCAAGATCTTCATCCAAACAGTCCTCCAGCATATTTTCCATTTCAACCTCGAAATGCTTATCTGCTGTATTTAATTTTCTTTTCAATCCTGCTCGGGAAGCGGGTGGCTCCTCAGTAGATCTTGTTGGAATATCCATAATATAAATTTATGTTCTAAAGTTTCCTAAAGATATATATATACAATGCTATTATATACACACACAAAAATCACACAACCACTATACCACGTCAACCAGACGTCACTGTTACGGGAGAAAAGTAACACAACTACTATAATACGTCTGCCAGACGTTAAATTGACCCTAACCTATAAACAAAGAAAAGGAACACGATGCGATTTTCACTCGTCAAAGACAGTTAATCAACTGGCAGCTAGATGGCTAGACTGGTTTCTAGGGGGTGGGGGAGGAGGAGAGAACCGAACGTAAACATCCGGGCCGTCTGTGAGACGTCAGTATAGTAGACAGTATAGTAGACTGTCACGGTCGCCATATGTTGTTTCTATAAACTTTTGACACTGCCGCTACAGGCGGAACACTCGTCATATTTATATAATTATGCTGGTAATAAAACTTATTTCATATTTAAACACTATTTATTACTTCACATCTTTCTTAAAACAAAACTCTAAACAAAGAACTGAGAAAAACTAAAACAATTACAAATAATACATTTAACAATAGCTCTGCAATGTTTACTTAAATGTCCTACTTTTGTACAAGAAAAGCAACACCTTTTGCTAGTAAGAATATTCTGCCTTTCTTCTAAAGACATGTCCCTAGCTTTAAAACAGTTTTCACTTAAATGACCACCGTCACAAAACACACACATCGATAACTTCGTCTTATCTGTGCTTACTGTAGACGTATTTGATTTTACATTTACAAGGCCAGCTGCTGTAACATTGCTGGTAGGCCTTCTTGTATTTTTAATATGCTTATCTTTACTTGCAAAGTCTCTTTTATATGAACTCGTAGGATTATCACCTGTTGATACTTTTGTTTTTTGTAAACCAAATCCCTGTTTAGCTAAGTTTATTCTTTCTTCTCCCTCCACTTCAATTTTCAAAAAATTCATTAGGCTATCTAGCCTACTTTTACTTTCTGACGCGGTCTCGTCCTGTTGAGAGTTAGGCCTACTTCTCTGCCAAGCTATTAATAAATCCTCCCTGAGACAAGATTCTACTAATGGGAAGAGCATAGCAGCGTACTTCTCCTTTGTTACACCTAAAGTTTCTAAACACCTTAGTTTTGACTCAATTTGATCATAAAGTGAGGAAATAGTAATTTTACTTTCACTGCTATTTAATGTTATTACAATTTTCAAGATTTCTCTTATGTAAAACTCTACTAACAGGTCATCTTTGGCAAAGCGAGATTTTAAATGTTCAATAGCCTGTTCATAACTACGTCCACATGGGGGAAAACTCTCGACAATTTCCCTAGCCTTAGTATTAGGGATAGTCGCTTGCAGGAGATACTGATACTTGTCATCAGAATCAATACAGGGGTCTTCATGGATTTTCTTAAATTGGCCCCAAAACGGCAACCAATCACTAATATCACCACCAAACTTTTTAAACTCAAGTGTGGGTAACTTAAATTTACGTTTTTCTACATTCACACTAGTATCTGTCTTAGGCCTAGCCTTGTCAATAGCCTGTTCAACTAAATACTCAACTATTTTAAACTTGCCTGAGTATTCATCGGCAGATTCTACCTCATTTTCTAAAACTTCAGTAGATGCATTTTCATTTAGTAAAACTTCAATAATTTCTCGGTCTAAGACCTCCAATTGATTATGTTTTTCACGTAATAGCTCTAAATTAGCTTTTAACAAAATCACATCATCTTCATTTTTTATGGATTCTAATAATGTATTGTGTAAACGTGAAAATCCAGTTCTAAACAATTTTCTTTTCTTTTTCAGAGCATCCATTATAAAATACTTACTAATGGATCATAGATTTTAACTGTAACCAAATTATTATCCTGTCACGGTCGCCATATGTTCTGGAAGTGAGGCTGCAGATTTCTTCAACTCTATTTCTAACAAATACTCCCCAGTTTTCTTCTCTTTTAATCCAAGCTATTACTGTAGAAGAGTCACTCCAATAAAAAAATTTAATATTACATTCAAATTTGTTTTCATCTCTTAATTCTTGCACTACTGAAGAACCTAATCTAGCACCTATAGTAGCAGCCATTAGTTCAAGTCTGGGTATTGTCATCTTCTTTACAGGTGCTACACGTGACTTTGCCTGGATTATTTGTAATGGAAAACATGTACCACTTATGTGTTCAAAGTTGCAGAATAATTTTAATAGGTCTAACATTAAACCTAAATGCGAGGAAAAAGAAGCTGAGCCCAATTTTGAGAATTCCTTGTCCAATGTGAATGGCAATCAGGTTTACATGCAAACTCTTGTTGTCAAGGCTGTTAGTGACACAAAAGAACTCAATGTGCGTTTACTTTTTGACAGTGGATCCCAGAGGTCATACATAAGGAAATCGACTGTTGAAAAAATGAAATATGACACTTGTGGTGAAGAAACATTATTACATGGCCTGTTTGGAGGAGAGGTCACTAAGCCTCGCAATCATGCATGCTACAAAGTCAGACTACAAAGTATAGATAAAACATATTCTTGTAATTTCAAGGCACTTAGTGAAATAAATATTTGTACTTATGTTCCTGCCTTGAAACCAGGAAGATGGACTGATGAACTGATGGAAAGAGGTATTAAATTGTTTCAGGATGCAGACAGTCCAATTGAGATATTAATTGGGGCTGACATATATGGGAAACTTCTAACTGGAAGAAAAGAGGTTCTAGATTGTGGTATTATAGCCCTTGAAACTCATTTAGGATGGGTTTTGACAGGAAAATTTCAAGAAAGTAAAGAATTTAGTTCTATGACAGCACTTTCTATGTTTGTACAAAGTAATTCAATATGCAAGCTGTGGGAAATGGATGTTTTAGGTATAAAAGACCCACTACAGACCAGAAGCAAACAAGAAATTGAACATTCTGTTCAAACACAATTTTTGGAAACTGTGAGAGTAAATGAAGAAGGACGCTATGAAGTCAAATTACCTTGGTCCGAAGACCACCCAGAAGTTCCAAGAAATTTCAATCTTGCAAAAAAAAGGCTTGAAAACTCAGTGTATAAAGGGACTAAAATAACTGAAATGTAGTAACAGATGATCTCAGATAAAAGATGAAGAAAGGTTAAGCACTGCTGGCCAGTTTAAAACAAAAATTGTACTTTTTAATAAATATTTATTCCAAGGATTTATTACCCGCCACAATACTTACTTTTATATTATCAATTTGAAAAAAAAATATTCTGGCAACCTGAGTGTTTGATTCATTGTTCTTCACCAAGAAGTAAACTTTTATTGGTTTAAGAAAGGTCACTGCTATTGTTTTGGTTGTATACTTTGAGAATCGATACTTGAATCAATTACTATAGCTTCATCTTAATATGCTATTGGGTAGTTGTAACTTGATGATTAGAAGTAAGATAGCCAGAGCAAGAAAAGTGCTATGTTCTGGCTCTGTATTAGCAGACTTAACTGAGAAAAGGATGCTTTATTGGTTGTTTCTAGCGTGACACTTGTGATTTTAGTTATGTGTAAAACAAAAACTGATGAACATTTTCACTTGTCCCACAAATTAATGTATATAAAATCTTATTCTTTTTATAAGACTGTCTTTTAAAAAAGACAGAATTTATCAATCGTTCTTTGAAACAGATAAAACATGTCAACAGGCTGTGCCATCCATATTAACTAGTCAGTGAAAGAAGGCAGTGAGTAAGGATATCTGCAGTTTATAAATAAAGAGTTATACCATTGTGCATGGAGGTTTACTCATTATTAAATGTAGAAAAAATGTATTATTTTGGGCAAAAGTTCAAGTATCTAAATATTGCTACATGCGACATCTTTTCCTTTGGCAATAATAGTCAAATTGCTTAAAGGTGTAAATAAATAAAAAATGTTTTCCCAATATTTTGGTAAACAAATTTGTTGTTTATTTTTCTCATCCAAATAGTGAAAGAACTTTTAAAAGATGATTACCATAGCCATCTAGTGCTTTACATTTTCAGATTTTAAAACCACAAATTACTACAATTTTACTTAAACTCTATTTAATGTATGTTAATAATGTGTTTAAGGTTAATGAATTGGTCTGTGATCTGTCAATTAACCTTAAATACTACAACTTTGTATCTCATGGTGTCTAGCGATCCTGTAATCGTAGAAAAACCCTGGCATGTTTTTTAACCCTTTGAAATCCTAGAAAACCCCTGGATGTTTTTCAATTTTAATTCTGTTTATTTAAATTTCAGGTGCAGAAAATTAGTGTCATATCTATTAATATTATAAGTGCATATAATTTGTAGCACAAGTTTAACAAATTAGGACAAAAATCTACGAGAATATCGTAAATATCACTATTATATCTTACCAGTGTCAGTCATGACACATGATTTTATTTTCTACGCACAGAATATATTAAACATTAATTTATAGTCACACTGACTATGGGAGAGTTTGTTGTCAAGCTTATTGAAGGTATCATTAAGAGGTTTATCATTAGGGAAAGAGATGGCATTAGCTGCTCACGATGTTGTTTATCTCCCACACACTAATAATAAACCAGGTGGAAATAAAGCAACATCTACAAAAAGCTTGGCAATAAACTATCCCATACTGGTGTATTTCTGCACCAACTGTTACCACTTTAATAAATTTTTTTCATCCTACACGGTTCCACTTAGCAATCAAGACATGCCTAAAATCCCATTTAAGAAAGTTGCATTATATGTTTGTAATTCTCAACTGTATTCCATTCTTACTATAGTGATTATTGGCTAACTAAATTACAAATTAATCATGTTGACAAATTGTTTTATCTATAGGTATTTGCATTAACAGTAGTGTATTGTTTATTGTTTGGAATGAAAATTTATGATCAATAGTAGGGTAAATGAGTGTAGGTTGGAATCTTGAACTTCAAATGTTTTTACATTGATTTATTAACCTTTTCCAATTTCCGTATAAAGTTAAAACTTAGAAAAAATATTTGTGGAATATAATTTAATTTCTTAGAAGTAATTATCTTTCTTGAATGAACTATGTACTTCATACATTGGAAACAAGAAATTACTTTATAGGTTCAAATATTAGTATATAAAATAATGTCAATAGGTTGCACAAAGAAGAGTGGCTAAATACCTAGATTCATCCAGGTCATTTTTGGATTAAAAAGAGAAGCAATAATAAGTTTGCTATATGTACTCTCTGTTAGATATTTCTAATAAGGTAGCTAGTGCTGTAACCTCACATGCTAAAGGTGGGAAACATCAAATACTTGTAAATATAAGGAAAACTAATAGTCAGGTTACATTTAAAAATACCCCAAAAACGACTGAAACTAAAAAAAGGCTTGTACTAATACTCCTGGCTCTGTAAATAATATTATGAATGATGATGTTTCATCAGGTCTATCTGGTCTACAAAGTGCGGATACAGTTGAAAGAACAATTATTGATTACTGCGATAAATATGACGTAACAAGAGCTAAAATCTTCTTTTTCAAAAGCTTTTGTTTCGCTCAAAAGGTTACAGCTTTTTGTATAATAATTTTTTTTTTTTAATTGTAGGTTCTTGAAACATATATGCCAGATTATATGATAAATAATAGTACAAAACGTTCAAATAATATTATATAAATTCATAGTTGTTGAAGTTATGTTATAAAGGCATGTTAAATCATATTTTTAGGCTTTAGTATTCTGTTAAACATATTAAACTTGACAGGTATTACATCTTGCTTACTTTTTTGTTTGTTTCTGTTTTTCATCTATGTAGACTTTATTTACCGTGGTGTTTAACTTACTATAACTTTTACGTTAAAAAATGTTAACTCTTAAATGCCTATGTAGATTGTTTTTAGTATTTTTAGATAAATGTATAAATATCCTAGGCAACTGGTAACTCAAAAGTTGTTATCCTAAAGAAATAACTTTGTTAAGAAAATAGCTTTGTAGGTGTAGTGAGATAACACATGAGCAAGTTCAGATCTTATGGTAAAATGATGTTTATTTGCAGGCACAAGCTGGATGTTGTGTCAGCAGGGAAAAACACAGTGCGGGTTCAGAAAACTGTGTGTTCAGGTTTCTTCCGTAACGCAGCTAAGAAAGATCCACAAGAAGGTTACAGAACACTGGTTGACAGTCAAGTTGTTTACATACATCCGAGTAGTGCATTGTTCAACAGACAGCCAGAGTGGTAAGTTGAAACCGGTTGACAAATTATTCACTTATATAACAGTATTACTTTAAATTCTATCACAACAAAGGTTTTATATGTTCTTGGATCTCAAAATTTATTAAAAAATCATATTCATTTAAGAAAGAATCCTCTTAAAATGTGTAATAATTTGTGTAATTGTGTTTCATGGAAAGAGAATATCTTATTTCCTGTTGAAGATTCAATTTTTAAATTAAATTTTACTTTTTTGTATGAGAATTTTTTTAAACTTATAAACACCAGAAATAATGTGCAGAACTGAAACAAAATGTTTAAAAAATTTTACTCCTGAAATTTGTTGAATAAACATCAATTTACCCCGATAATAAGACAAAAGCTAGATCCCATTCACGATATCCAGCACTTATTCAACCATGAAACTAAAACTTTACTATATCTTACAACTCAGTAGTTATTATTTGTCATAAGACCGTCTGGTGTAGATTTCTTTTCTATCTCATGTTATGTTACACTGCCATTCAGTGAGAGCTTTGTCATATTTTCTTCCAATTCACTTCAGATATGTTTAGAGTGTTTTAAATGTATTTTATTCTATTGGACACATGAGTGTTTTAGAACACACATTTTTTGTAGTTTCATTATTTTGTTGAAATAAAGCAAATTTTTCTCAAGTTTTATTGTAATGATATTTTTATCACAAATAAAAGTTGTTACAATTTATTAAAACTAACATTATAATGATAGTCTTTTTTCTTGAATATCGATGCTTTTCAGTTTAAATGTTTTATTTTAACATTTTAATTGTATAAAATCTTACTACTATATTAAACTAATTAACAACTTGCTTAAAAATTTAAGTAAATTTATGAAGAAATTACTTAGACCTTAGGTTTCCAAGCCTTACACAGACTCAATGTCATTAGTGAGGGTTACTTAGCATGATTGAAAACTTTCTTCTCAGTAAATTCCCCATAAATTTACTTAAAAGAGTAAGTTGCTAAGATTACCTTGCTCATTAATATCCGCAAATGTAAACTTACCGTACTTTGTCTTTTTCCATCATTTTTTAAACTTTGTAAATAACCTTTATATTTTATAGTTACTTTCAAATTTTAAATTAACTCAGACAAATAACTTTTTTGACAAGTTGTGCACAGAATTTGGTATTATTGTATTCCAAACATAATTTCTCTGAGAGACAAGAATATGTTTTAATTTTTTTTAAATTTTTACTAATCTATGCTGCAAGTTATTGAAGATTTTTAACAATAGAAGAACAGTACACCTAACATATGTTTGTATACACGACATGACTGTATGAAAAAAATTAATAAAATCATCGTTGATCTTTCTGTCTCCTTATAATAAATGTTTTTTTTTTTTTAGGGTGATTTACCACGAACTAGTACAGACTACGAAAGAGTATATGCGTGAAGTTACCACAATTGACCCTAAATGGCTTGTCGAATTTGCTCCTGCTTTCTTCAAGTTCTCAGACCCTACAAAACTTAGTAAGTTCAAGAAAAATCAGCGTTTAGAACCTCTTTACAACAAGTATGAAGAACCCAATGCGTGGAGGATATCACGAGTGCGTAGGAGAAGAAACTAATTTATTTTGTACAAAATCTCTCTTGTATATAGAAATAAACTTTTATCTTTAAAATTATTTGAATAAATGTATAAATTTATAATGCAGTACAACCTAGTTTACCTGGTCCTAATTTGTCTGCTCTAAATCCACAATCATTTAGAAAATCAAATATGTTATTTTTTTGATAGTACGGTGTTTAAAAATTATACAATTTTTAGTTTGGATATATCGAGAGATTTAACTATGCAAAGATTGCCGTTCATGCTTAAAATGTATGGTTAGAGTTTGTGTTAATTTTGTTTTGGAGATGTGATTCTCTTTTTTAAAATAAAGGTAGTTTGCCATGAAAAGTAATTTTATGGCTGAGAATGAATTTAACACTGCACCAAATGTAACACCACTAGCTAAACTTTATCCTATCAAGCAGTTCTTGTCAAACACCATACTTGTTTAAACCGAGGACAATAAACCCCCTTTTTTAAATTGTAAACACAATTTTCAACAAGAATAACCATTCTATTAACTGTACTTTGTTTTTTTACCTTATTTACAAATTATTTTTCAGATTTTTGATTAATTAAATCACATTTGGTCCCAGTTTAGTTTGGATAAACCAGGTTGTACAACTATACAGAGAATTTCTTCCAAAACAGTTTATAATTCAAGTAAATAATATCAATGCTATGATTGTTAAATGTTGTTGCTGCTGTAGAATTGAATATAAGCAGATTTCATCAGTTTGCAACAATGTACCAAAATGTATGGTAGTGACATCCTTTTTAAGATCACATATTTCACATATAAAATTTTACTGTTACTATTCATTAACATTAATTGTTATTATTTTTTTAATGTTATCATCACCTATTCAGCATTATAAGCTATTTATAAAGCAAGACGGGTATGCTAACCAGTAAGTAAAAAATTCTGTATACAAAAGCATTAGTTTTATACAAAAACAATTGAAAAACGTGTTAATATTCAGCTAAGTATTTGTTTACATATTTATAATATTATATTCGTTTTTCCCAGAGTAAAATTACCTTCATGCTCCAAAGTTTTCAAGAGAAGCTATTTTGAAAAATAAAACTTAAAAAAATCTTAAGTTCGCTTAATTACATATTTACACTTTAGTATATCATACTACACATATATATAACTAAACCTATACATATATACCTAAATACACACTATATTAACTTAAATATACACATATACTAACATCCACTCACATATCTAAATATACACATATAATATATAAGATATCTATACACACATATACTTTAATATAGAAATGTATACAAAATGCCTACATAGTAGTATAACTGTATGAATTAACTGTGGCGTAATGTTTATTTTTAAATAAATAAAACCTCTAAACCACAAATAATTTTTATTTAAACCTTATGTACATTTCAATTGCACAGCAATCATCTTCAGAGGTATTTAAAAAATACAACTTCAACAACAGTTATATTTTTTAAATACCTCTGAAGATGATTGCTGCCAATTGAAATGTACATAAGGTTTAAATAAAAATTATTTGTGGTTTAGAGGTAGTACTTTTAGCATTTTGTATTATTTACCTTTTTAATTTTTGTATCAACGAGCTCAGAAATAACTAGAGGGGGCATGGGTATTCTCTTAACATAGCGCCGGTGAAGCAAGGTCCGCCATCTTGGTGAGGAATCTGGCCGGGAAAACAAGACTTGGCTACCAACTAAGTTTAATAGTTAGCACTTCACTCAAACAGCGTTTTAAACCTGTTACCATTGTTAGAAAATAAAATTTGGTTTCATAGTAATATACAATACACGGATTGCGATGGTGAAAATTTTTAATTTTATAAAATAGTTCTCTTATCTTAAAACGACATAAATTAAAACCTCTCTAAATAGAATTACAGTTTGAAATGAAAAACTCAGTTAGTGAGGGTTTTTTTATTTTTTGGTCAGGTAAATGATGTCAGCAGAAAAGTTGGAGATATGATTTCAAATTTTATTTTTATAAAAAAAAGTTTGGCTACGAATATTGGTTTGGTTGTGGTGCTGGTGTATTTTAGCACAAACATTAGGTGTTATTGTCCAAGAGTGTAACTTGCTGACACAAATGAATAGCCTTACTGTGTGCTGGGGGATTAATCATGTTAAGTTATTTTCGTCTATTGAATCTGTACCAAGACATTATCTTAATTAATCTTCCTTACAAAATGTAATGAAAAACAAAAATACTTTCCCAGTTTTACCCTGTCGTAAAAATACGTTAACTGTCATTGAATAAAATAGAATTGCTACATACATTAATACAATTTATTGAAAATTTTAAACAAAAAGATTATTGTTTTGGAAAGACAATGTCTAATTTTTTCTGAGTGCAACTTTGAATTGATTTTTTTACAATAATAGTGTAATCTTACATTAAAATACTTTATACACACAGATTTTATAAGTAGAGTAAACTTAAATCTACATCTTGTTCATAGAAATGTCCTGAACTATGAGTAAAAAAATCTTGCCTAATGCAGCTTTTTAAAACTGTTAATGTCATTAATTAATAATTTGATTTCTACTAGCCTATACTACTAGGCCAGTCAGCCTTGTCTGATAGCGATTTGATGCTCTCCACTAGGGTGACTCATCGCTTGAGTTACCATCCTGGTGGTGGGCAGCAGTGAAAATTTATTTCAACCACCTAGCTATGATTTCTGTGCTCGCTGCTTAATAAATGGCTGAATAAATGCTAATGTGTTTTCTGCCTTACTATAATTTTTATGGTCTAAACTGTAGTGGTTTGTATTTATGTAATTGTAATATTATGAACTATGTACAAAATAATTAATTGTTAATTTTTTCATGCTTTGAATTAACAATTTTCTGGTAATTGTTGAAGTGGTGTTATTTCAAAAAATAATTCAATAATAATACATCTCATCAGTACAGTTAACTTACTTTATATATATATGAGGGTGGTCCACAAAGTAACCTCCGTTTTGAAATAAAAAATAAACCAGTTGAGATACAAAAATTTTATTATATACATGTTAAAACTACAGCTTTTCTCTATTTTTCTACATATTCACCATACAAATTCAAGCACTTATCATATCTTTTAACAGTTTTTGAAATTCCGTCTTTAAAAAAATCTGCCGTCTGAGAATGTAACCAACCTGTCACAGCGTTTTGAAGCTCTTCATCACTTGCAAACAACTGAGATGCAAGCCACCGCTTCATGTACGGGAAAAAATGGAAATCACTGGGAGCCAAGTCCAGACTGTAGGGAGGGTGGTAAAAAAACGTCCTATTTGAACTTTTCCAAAAGTTCAGTTGTTTTTGAGCTGTGTAAGGGCGGGCATTGTCATGGACAAACACGACACCAGATGTCAGAAGACCACGACGCTTGTTTTGAATCGCTCGTCGTAGCCGTTTTAAGGTTTCACAATAAGATGCAGCTGTAATGGTCGTACCATTACATAAATTCAATGAGCAAGATGCCCTTAGCATCCCAAAAAACTGTAGCCATCAATTTTCTCGCTGAAAAAGATTGGCAAGCTTTCTTTGGCTTGCTTGGTGAAGCGGTATGATCCCATTGCATTGACTGTTGTTTTGTTTCGGCATTCACATAGGCTACCCAAGTCTCATCTCCTGTAACGATCCTGTTCAAAAATGTTTCTCCTTCAACGTCATACTGAGTAAGAAAGTCTATGGCAGAACTCATTCTTTTCATTTCGTGATCGTCGGTGAGCACTTTTGGAATCCAACGAGCACAAAACTTGTGATAGCCTAGTTTTTCTGTCACTATCTCATGCACAAGACTTCGAGAAATTTCAGGAAAATGATCTGAAAGTTCTGAGATTGTGAAGCGACGGTTCTCGCGAATTTTCTCATCCACTTTGTTCACCAAGTCATTACTGACGAGAGATGGCCTACCACTCCGGTCTTCATCGTGAACGTCGTTCTTCCATTTTTAAAAAAACGAACCCATGGACGGACTACACCTTCGCTCATAATGTTTGCGCCATACACCGCACTCAATTCATGATAAATTTCAGCTGCTGTGTAACTTTTCGACCACAGAAATCTTATTACACCATGCACTTCACACTTGGCGGGATTTTCTATCGCGGCGCTCATGTTTTTACGTTATAACAAAATAACGAGCAATCGCACGTTGCTCTCCCTTGCACAGCTAGAAGCGTACTGAAAGGCTTCACACCGATGTGAGAATGGCGGCGCTACCCCCACTACTTATCCCGCCACGCCCAAACTGCGGTTACTTTGTGGGCCACCCTTGTATTTGCCTTTTTTTAACATATGTTTGAAATATACTTTCTTCTAAAACTGTTAATACGTAATATATCTTAATTAAGATCATGCAATTACTTCAAACTTAATGTTATCCTAATTAGGGAACTATGTTGATCAATTTAGTTTGATTTAGGTATCACATGTTTAAAAGAAAAAAACTTGGAATGACCAGATATGTAGTTTTAAGATGTACAAAACCTATTTTAGAGTAAAATAAATGTTTTACGTACACTTTATTAAGTAAATATGTAGTGTAGAGAACTCAGTTTTCCCCCAATGTAGATGTTTTTTGACAACATTGGAGCAAGAAGATAGTTTTCCTCCAGGAAAAATGACTAAGCGTTTTTCAATTGCTTTCACGTAAAAGTAATGTTTTTGTGTACAAAAGTGAGTTTTGGGGGGGTGAATGAAAACTAACCTTAATGAGTGGGTGGGTAGAGCCTCCATACAGTGTCGAAGAAGTGGTGCAGGTGGGTATCATGACTGGGGAATCAACTATAGGTTGATAAAAAGTACCTCCTGTTGCAATAAAAAATAAACGAAGTATCAAAATAGTATTAGAACATGCCAGGGAATGTTCTCATACTCGTGTTTTCCTGAGTTCCCTAAACTACGCTATTACTTTTTATTATCCTAAATAATAACTAGGATAATTATGGAGAGAATGAATGTAGCACCACATAAGGTTTGGTCAGTATATTGCCAAAGGTATATATATATTAATTTGGTATGGGAAAAGTTAACACTAAAGTGAAATACATGGTAACTCCTTTACTATTTTTTAAATTTACATACCAGTATATTCCGTGAAGACATTCTTAACAAGAAAAAAGACCATAATTGTCAAAAAACCAGTATTAATGATTACAAATAACTATTTACCTAAAAATTTTTAAATATTAGGAAAATAAGTTTCTTTTGTAAAATAACCCATTCCTGAGTTGAACAAGTAGCATTTACTTTTTCTTTAATATTGCAACATACGTAGCCTAGATTAAGAGATACCATGATGAGCTTAAGTTTAAGAACTTAAATTTTTTTCTGATCGAACCTGTCATAACTGGCTACTTTCTCACTATATTATAAAGTCGCTATATAATAATTCACATAGCATAAAGTAGTATTCTGTTTTATAAAGGAACATTTTTAGTTAATAATGTTTTGTAAACTTAAATTATGTTTGTGTAATATTCAACTTTCATTTTTTCCGTTTTTACATTTGTTTTTTAAACAAACATTCTGAACAAGAAGCAGGTAACTATTACATAACTGAGTGAATACTTTAGAACTTATGGGCTGACCCGTTTGAAAACAATCGTTTTATTTACAAAACTGTCTGTATTCACTCAGTTATGCGTACTTACTATGTGTACTTACTGAATATAAAATAAAGCATTTGTAAAAAGCATAGTAATTGTTTAAAGAACTAAATAAAAACTATTTCCTTATTTGCAGATATGTTAGCAAGTTAGTAAATAGGTTTCTCATGATTTGGTTAATTAATTATGCTTTAATATGATTACAATAACCAACATTTGTAAAAAGGGTAAACACTTGGCCTCAATTGCAAGTTTATAAAATACTATAGATCAAATGTGATTAAAGTTTGTACAGTAAAGTGAGTATGCTGTTGTTCATAAAGTTGTATTCTTATTTAAACTTGCCCTATTTTGATTTACCATAGATAAAATTACAACAAAAATATTGGAAAGAGCCCAAATACCACAAAAATAATAAATAAAACAAGTTACTTAAGATTAAATCTTTACGTACATTTCGATGACCATCAGAGGGGCTTATTACAAAATTACAATCTAGCAAACAAAAAAGTTACAAACTAGAGTGACGAGAGTGTCAATGAAAATACCTAGTCCGCCCATGAAGGCTTCTCAGGTTAGAGCAGAGTTAATAACTCTCAGGAGCGGTTCCAAGGTTCCTTTCGCCAGATGATACATTTGAAGTGATCTCGATCCTTTGTGCAGGTTTTGGAATCGTGGGCCTCGCCACATTTAACACACAAAGTAGCAGCCTTACAACAACTTCTTGTGTGGCCTATCCTCTGGCAGTTGAAGCATTGAGCAGGACCTTTGGGCTGCCTGTAAGCTTCCACTCATACCCACTTGAAACAAATGTTAGTCAGCTCCATTGCTTCAAGTGCATCTTTTTTGGACGCTAGCTCTACAAGGAACAATGCCAGAGGCTCCTTGGTAAAGTGTCCCTTTATTTGGGACACTTTGAGAACTATCATACCCCTGCTTTTAAAGGTCGTTTCCAACCTCCACTGGTTCAGTGGATTCATCCGCCCCTCGAATTACTACTTTAAATGTCCTCGGCTTTTCGAGGCAGAATACGTGGTGGGGCACACCCTTTTCCCTAAGGTACCTCTGGAGGTTTACATAGTCGTTGTAGGTGCTGGTTTGGAGCTCCACTCTATCCTTCACCTTAGTTGCCATGTAAAAGTAAGGATTCTATTTTGATTTCAACTCCTTACTTATGTCTATTATGCAATGTTGATCTGAGTAGATCATGATTGCAAGGATTTTGGCCGACTGCCCTGTTGTTTTTGTGTTTATAACTGAGTCCGTCTTTGGCGTTTCAGTTACTTTTGTGGTCTCTGTGAGCCTCTGCCCTGTCAAAAGCGCCGGCAGTCTTCTCAGGGTCCACGGTCTTTCGTTTCGGTTCCAGAGTCGGACTGGTGAGTCTGCTTCTCCCTTACGATAGGCCGATATCCGTCATCATCATAGGCTACAGAACCCTCCGCCATAGTGTAGTCAGTGTCTAGCTCTGATTGTGAGTAGGTGCTGACAGGAGTGGCTGGTCGAGATAGGCCCGCCACCGCCGTAGCCGCGAAGCCGCCCTCACAGGTCCATACACACTCAAGGGGGTGGACTTGCCCTGAGAGGAACTTGTCCCCATTCACTCAGCTCCATCGCTTGGAGGCCCGCTTTGGCCTTTCTAGTTGGCATTACTAGGGAGGTGTAAAGATAGCAAGTCGGTCCGCAGGGCCGTCTTGTATATGGAAAGGTGGATTACTGCACATGCAGAGGTTGTCCAACTAATTATTAGACTAACTAATTCAAAGTAAAATAATTGAACTGGGCCTATGTAGACTGCTATAATACAGCCATAATCTGAGTCTCTATTAGTAAATTAAAACCTAAAGAGTTTTGTCACTTGTTGTAAGTCTTTTACGCTAACCTAGCACTATGGAATATATACACTCAGTTATAGAGAATTAGTTCTAAGTTCTAAACGTCCTAGCCTATTTAAATTTACAATCTTATGCTATCACTTGTTTATAATTAAAACTAACACAACACAATTCATAATAAAACTTAAATCTAGCTCTGTTAAAGAGTTCACTAAACTTAAATGCCTACAATGAGAACAATGGAACACACGTGCACTGCACACAAAGTAATATAGAGGCCTTTGTATGACAAATAAGTCCTACATAATCAAGCACTTAAGAGGTAAGAGTTACTAAAACTTTGGGGTCTACCCGAATTCGAACTATGAATCTTCATGTTCAAAGTCTTTGAACTTTGGCACTGCACTAACTTTCGAATACCTTTTGCGCTGCGACCTAATACGTCTGCATGGTGCTACAACCTAGTTACACATATGTGAATTGTTAGTAACCGTGATGACACAATTGTATCACTACATCTAGTCCTTAGACAGCAAATTTGTAAATCTGAACTTTTTTTATTAAAAGGTTGTATTTTAAAATGAAATAGAACTTCAACTTTTTAAGAACTTGTTCATATTTTTGTTATTTAGGTAAAAGTTACATTTTTTGAAGCTGTATCTGTACAAGATAGACTTGTTCAGGATACCACCCTGAATAATGTTGATATTTAAAAATATATTGAATATTTCAATATATTAAAAGTATATTTAATCCCCATTATTTCAAAATTATCTATAAAGTTTTGGGTTTTTGAAATTTCAAAAATTTTTATAGACATAATACAAACTATCCCAAATTCCACTTGTATTATAAGAACTTATTGAAATGCAGGAATGTAGCACAGGCTCATAAGTTATGTCACTCGGTTTGTTCCATTATTTGTAAGCTTCATTTTTGCAAAATTAAAGATTATTGACTCAAAATAAGTAACTGTGAATAAAAGTATCTTATCTAATTTAGTTCTGCTACAGACAGAACTATTATGAACTAGAATATTATGGTGGTGTGGGTGTACTTTGTGAGTATTAGGAGTTATGATGTCATATACCCGCACCACCATAACATCCCACCACCATCCTAATACCCTAACCTACGAAAACCTTTTGATCAGTTATGGTCTGAGTTGACAAAGAGACACATCTCCCGAAACGGTTAGTGCATTGAAAGTAATGATGTGTGTGTGTGTGTGTGTGTTATGTCTGCATTTTTGTTGCTTCACAATGGAAAGCTGTATTATATCCATTTTATTATTTTTTACAGTTTACTGGATAAAAACTTGAGAACACAAGAAAAACATTACTAGCACAATTCTGGACTATAGCAATATACTATTAACAAAGGTACCACAAATCAACTAAATAGACTAAGGTACAAATCGTGTTTTATTATAAACTTACAGTTGAAAATTATAACTAAAATACAAATATTTCACCTAAAAACAGATGGCAGTAAAAATATTAAAACAGATTCAAATAATAAAAGTCACATTTTTGCATAATGACTAGATGATACTGAAACAAGCCTAATATAGTTTTGCTCCAGGTAATGTGCAAGTTTTAATATCTGAGGTTCAGATTGAACTTACAATATTCAAAACCAATAAGCGCTTTACTCTTATAAAAAATGTTGATCATGAAAGAATTGCGTTTGTCTTCTGTTTCATAGTTTTTAAGTTTCAGCCCAAACAGAAATGTACAGATGTATCAAATGACTGGGTCGTAGTATACAGATTGGAGAACAGTGGACTTATGTTTGAAATTAACAACTTGTTCAAATCAAACCTTAAAGTTTTGCCGATTGTTATGGACAATAAAATTCAGCGGACTTTAGCTTTTGAAAGCAAACTATCTAGTAATTTAGGATTTTTCAACATACACTGACACACAATGATGATTGAGACCAAAATTTGTGCCATCCACAGGTCAGAATAAGAGCGAGACACTATTCCACATTTTCTTGATCATGTATGAGTTCTCTAAAGCATTAACATTTTTATAAAATGCATTGTTACCTTCTTTGTCTAAATCTGTAAGTATTAATCGAGGAAATAATCTCTTCATGTAGAATATTTTAAATGTCCAAATGATTCTTTGCTCTAATGCTTGTACAACATTAGGTGGAAAAAGGACAAACTAAAAAAGTTTTGTTTACAAATTCGGTCACGGTTTCAGTCAGAAGTAAGGAAGCGTTATCCAGAAATAACAATAATTTTCCTTCAATTTTTAAACTACCTTAGTGTTTTCAAACCCCTGATATAAATAAGTTTATATATCAATCATAAGAACGTCAACATTACTTCAAGCAGTTTTTTTTTGTATAAACTATTAGTTAATTGGTAAAATTTTAAATGGACTAGGTTTTTTATCCTTGCCAATTATTAA